>CACRXK020001936.1:0-47921 GCA_902702795.2 Paramuricea clavata | reverse complement strand
ACTCTTATAAGTTAAGGCGGAAACCTATGTTTGCATGTTTTGTTGATTTCAGGAAAGCATACGATAGTGTCTGGCGAGAAGGTTTATTTTTTAAACTGATAAACTACGGATGTAGCAGAAAATTTGTCACAATTTTACTGAACATGTATTCCTCTGTTAAATCAGCGGTTAAGCTTGAACAAGGTGTCACACCATTCTTTCAATCTCATGTTGGAGTAAAACAAGGATGTAACCTAAGTCCAACATTGTTCAACCTCTTCATCAACGATATACCTAATTTATTTAATACTACTTGTGAACCTGTGAAGTTCGGAGACACTGAGTTGAGTTGTTTGCTGTATGCCGACGACTTGGTGATAATGTCAGAATCGGAATCTGGGTTACAATGCTGCCTTCAAAAACTTGAACTATATACTAAGAAATGGAAATTACAAGTTAATCTAAAAAAAACAAAAATTCTGATTTTCGGGACACAGTATCAAAGACGACAATTTATCTCCACCAAGTGGTTCTTCGGGGACAATCCACTGGATTGTGTGAACGAATATACGTATTTGGGATTAACTTTTCATTGTGGTGGTAACTTTAAGATAGCGACAACAATGTTATACAACAAGGCATTACGAGCTTACAATTGCCTAATGCAGAAACTTTCAAATGTAGAGAATATACCGATTAAAACATTACTGAAACTACGTATTCTATTCGGTAGTGGTTCCAGTTTTATTATATGGTTGTGAAATCTGGGGTTTATGTTTACTGGGTAAAATTTCTTCGTTTGAACTTTTCCAAAAGAGATTTTTCAGTGTGGTGAATAAAATGGAATCACTTCAGTTGAAATTTTTTAAACGTATACTCGGAGTTCACTCGAAAAGTACAAATCTAGCAGTATACGGTGAACTAGGTAGAGTCCCTCTAATAGTACAGATCTCTACTCTAGTGACAAAGTATTGGATACGAATTAAAGATCCGAATTATATGAATACTCTTGTAGGAGAGGCAGCGAGTTTTAATATTCGAGCGAATACTCAGGCAGTTAATTTTACAACCCATATATTAAAACTATGTGATCTGGGTTCACTAAACGGTATTTCTCTCCCACTTGAAAGTTTACATAATGTAGGTACATATCTAAAAAATAGATTATCTACTTATTTTACTCGTTTTTGGAAAGATCAGATTGAACAAAGTCGTCACAGTGGTAAATTAAGAACTCTAGTACAAGTTAAGAATATTTTTGTATTTGAAGAATACCTTCATGAAATATGCAATGTTAAGCATCGCCAAGCAATAACAAAAATGAGAATATCTGCGCACAAACTACCGGTTGAATCTGGAAGATATACCAAAACACCATACGAAGATCGGTTTTGTACCTTATGTCAATCGAGTGAAATTGGAGATGAATTTCACTACTTATTATCATGCTCCAACCAAAAAATTTCAGAAACTCGAAATATTTTTTTAAACGAGTTATATGGTATCAATAGTTCTTTCCGCCTATTTGGTACAAATAATTTATTCTTTTATATTTTTAATATACATGATAAATCTATCATGAAAATAGTAGCAAAATATTTTCATGATATTCTTCTATTATATGATAATCAGTGCTTTATGTAATCATGCATATCTTCATTCATGATATAAAAAATGTTAATGCACTTTTTATAATCTTATATCTTATAACAACTATCACATATAGATACGCTTTGTATCTTTTATTGTATGTAATTTCATATGTGCCTGTATTGGTATTTTGACTATGAATAAAGATTATACAAGTGCTTAAATAACGACCCATCTTATCTTATGAGTTAATTGACGAAGTAATTTTAAAAATAGACATTGTCTAAGGCGCAAGAATCAAATTAAGGTAAAGTTTATGTAAATTAGGACTGAGTCTTTATCCGATTTACAAACATTGATTAAACATTCACTTATTTTTTAGTGAAATATAAGATATTGAATATCCAATAATCAGTGGGTTTGTTCTGACAATTCTCTGTGCGACTATAAACATACGCGTTTATTTAAAACTATTTCAGGACTGGTGTTTCTTTAGTAAGGAATCGTCTGAGAAGCGAAATACTTTTAAACGCGTCGGTTGCCAGTTACGTTAATCGCGATTATGAAAAGTGTAGCGAAGAATGCCCTTATGAGTGTAACTCATAACCCGCATAATTAAGACGCATGCTGTTCAGAGTTAATTTTAGTGCTGAATGTTAAAATTATTATACAGTAGGTAAATTAATTTTGTAACTTATAAGATATGAAACTCTGTTTCACATTTATTTGTGTGCTTACTGTTTAATTAATTTAACTATAGATAATTATGTTTAATAATTACAAATTATAACTGAATTAAAATTGCCATTTTTTGGCATTGCCCGCATTCGATTGCCATCCGGTTGACATGAATTGTTTTAAAGCATGCATGCCATTTGATATGGGATTTGGCACATCCATCGTCACCTGTTCCGTGTAGCGGATGTGTTTGTTTTGGCGACGCGTAAAGGCCGATATAGCTACTTTTGTTGGAATAGTCACAACCTTGGGCTTCAAAAGATCATATTTGATTAATAGTTTGTGAGACCACCTAATTTCAAAATCTCTTACGCTTTCGAACGCCGCGGCGGGCCCCTCGGAAGGCGAGCAGGCTATGCGAAGGCCGAAGCTATAAAAATCAATGTTCGCAGCAGTGGTTAAAGGTTTTATAATAATATTTATTGTCTTGAATAATTACTCCGACTCCGTCACTGACACCGGGAGTCATCACATTGCTACTATGAAATCGTAATGCCATCCACTTATAATTATTTCCATATAAAATGGTGATTACCTATCAGAGAAATTCGGAGGCCCGGGGCAAATTTTTGTTTCGGGGGCCCTTTTCCCCCAAAAAAGATTGGGAAAGGCGGGTTAAAACTTTTTTTCCAGATATTAAAAAAGGGTAAAAAAATTTTCTGGTCGAACTCGAGTTAAAGTTTATCCTGAACTAAAAACGTTGGACGGGGGATAACCACGCCACGCAAATGAGATTTAAACTTGAAATTAAGTAGCAACATTATACGCACATAATTACATATATTCGTATGTTCTCCACATAGTACGACACCAATCCTCTATAGCTATTGAAAAACAGCATTGACAGTCAAGAGAAGCTGAGATTGAATCTCCACTCATTAAGTGTGAGTGAGCTTTTAGAATACGGGTGGACCTTTATTTTTCTCTCATGTGCGTATATATATTTTTTCTTATGAGATACAATGTATGTGAGTACTACCGAAGATCGTGAACATAGTTCAAACGTGTTGTTACCGTGATGCTTAAAGTGTGTGCCTATATAGTAAAGTCGAGTTTCAACTTACAGTGTTAACGTTTTCGCAAGCCGTGGACGAAAATTTGGCGAACGATTTTGTCTTCGTGAGTGTGTTTGGTTCTTCTTTACTTACGTCGATGAAATTTCTAGCATAAGTTAATGATTTTCAGTGACTGTTGGGGCACGGTAATCCCTCGAATAGGAATAGGAAAAAAATTATGCAAAGAACATTTTTACGCCGAAAACGCGAAGTGGAAAATTGACGTTATGCATGCAGATGATCTTTTTTTGCACGAAATGTAGAAAGAAACAAATATGACATAAGCGTAAACGTGTAACGCTTAATTTCCATAAGTTTTAATATATATAGTGGACAATGTGATTTTGAAAGGGGCTCATGATTACATGGAGATCGAGTTTTGACTCGATTTCATTTGATTTTGTTCCGATTTGTTTTGATTTGAGATCGAGTTTTGAGTTTTTGTTTTGATCGAGTTTTCCGGGCTGTGTTTTATCCAGGTTTCCCGGTGTCACAGTGGATTTGGTATATCTTATCATATCCGTTTTTATTTGAGCATTTAAAGACTAGTTTCCACTCAGGAAAATTATGCATGGATTGGAACGGACAAGAAAATTTTTCTTTGTCTTGTGAGCTCTGGGTTGGAACTAATGACTTTAACACAAACACTTGTCCGTTCCAATCCACGGATAATTATCCTGAGTGGAAGGTAGCCTTAAGAGTCAGAGCAGATAGCAATTCCAAGGAGTAAAAACTTGTGAAGGCTTCATGCGCTTCTCAGTTCTCGCACATTCCAAGATCATAGAAATAAAGTACATGTACCAAAAAATTATAAGTCATAAACTTTGACGGAATTGTCCAATCTAAAAATCTAAGATTTGATCGTCTAAAAATCTTCGTACGGTTATTAAAATAAATCAGATGAGATTTATGACATTTAAAACGGTTTTAGTACAATATTCAAAATACGATACGTTGCAATTACAAATATACGCGAGGGGTCAAAATTCGCGAGGAGAGTCCAAATCGGCTAGCGAATAAAGACCCCCATAGGTCCATATTCGCTAGAGGATATAGACTCCCCGGTCCATATTCGCTAGCGGATTTAGTCGTAAGGATAAAATCCTATTAAAACGGAGCAAGGGATTACATGACCAAAATTCCAATCCCGGGCTGAATTTTCAGCCGGGTCTGAGCTGAAATTTCAGCCCGGCCTGAGTTTCAGCCAGGCAGCATGTACAGTAATCGCAATTAATTTCAGCCCGGGCTAAAAAATAACCGTTGAAATCGCTTTATTTTGCGTGTTTGTTCAGGTGTGATTACTTATCGAGTTAATTGAAGGTACTTTCCACTCAGGAAAATTATATGCATGGCTTGGAACGTGCAAGAAAATTTCTCTTTGTGTTGAAGTCATTAGTTCGATCTATAACCCAGACCTCACAACACAAAGAAAAATTTTCTTGTGCGTTCAAATCCACGGATAATTTTCCTGAGTTGAAACTAGCCTATACCTGATTGGTGATTACTGATCGAGTGTACCTGCAAAACATCAACTAATAAACTGTGTACTGAAGTCATTCATGAGGTGACCGCAAGGGAATATAATATATTGATATAGCCTATTGCGTGGTTGTTAAGAACGAAGCAACAACATATTATATTGATATATGGCGTGGTTTCTTAGGAACAAAGCAACATAATGTATTGATATATTGCGTCGTTCCTTAAGAACGAGGCAACAACATATTATATTGATATATGGCGTGGTTTGTTAGGAACAAAGCAACATAATATATTGATATATTGCGTCGTTCCTTAAGAATGAAGCAACAACATATTATGTTGATATATTGCGTGCTTTCTTAGGAACAAAGCAACATAATATATTGATATATTGCGTCGTTCCTTATAAGAACGAAGCAACAACATATTAAATAGATATATGGCCTACGCAACATAATATATTGATATATTGCGTGTATGAGGAACAAAGCAACATAATATATTGATATATTAAATGCGTCGTTCCTTAAGAACGAAGCAACAACATATTATATTGATATATTGCGTACTTTCTTAGGAACAAAGCAACATAATATATTGATATATTGCGTCGTTCCTTAAGAACGAAGCAACAACATATTATATTGATATATTGCGTGCTTTCTTAGGAACAAAGCAACATACTATTGATATATTGCGTCGTTCCTTAAGGACGAGGCAACAACATATTAAATTGATATATGGCGTGGTTGGTTAGGAACAAAGCAACATAATATATTGATATATTGCGTCGTTCCTTAAGAACGAAGCAACAACATATTAAATTGATATATGGCCTGCGCAACATAATATATTGATATATTGCGTGTATGAGGAACAAAGCAACATAATATATTGATATATTGCGTTGTTCCTTAAGAACGAAGCAGCAACATATTATGTTGATATATTGCGTGCTTTCTTAGGAACAAAGCAACATAATATATTGATATATTGCGTCGTTCCTTAAGAAAGAAGCAATAATAGCCTATATTATGTTGATATATTGCGTGCTTTCTTAGGAACAAAGCAACATAATATATTGATATATTGCGTCGTTCCTTAAGAACGAGGCAACAACATAGCCTATTAAATTGATATATGGCCTGCGCAACATAATATATTGATATATTGCGTGTATGAGGAACAAAGCAACATAATATATTGATATATTGCGTCGTTCCTTAAGAACGAAGCAACAACATATTATATTGATATATTGCGTGCTTTCTTAGGAACAAAGCAACATAATATATTGGTAAGTTGCGTCGTTCCTTAAGAAAGAAGCAATAATATATTATGTCGATATATTGCGTGCTTTCTTAGGAACAAAGCAACATAATATATATTGATATATTGCGTCGTTCCTTAAGAACGAGGCAACAACATATTAAATTGATATATGGCGTGGTTTGTTAGAAACAAAGCAACATAATATATTGATATATTGCTTCGTTCCTTAAGAACGAGGCAACAACATATTATGTTGATATATTGCGTGCTTTCTTAGGAACAAAGCAACATAATATATTGATATATTGCGTCGTTCCTTATAAGAAAGAAGCAATAACATATTATGTTGATATATTGCATGCTTTCCTAGGAACAAAGCAACATAATAGGCTATATATTGATATATTGCGTCGTTCCTTAAGAACGAGGCAACAACATATTAAATTGATATATGACCTGCGCAACATAATATATTAATATATTGCGTCGTTCCTTAAGAACGAAGCAACAACATATTATATTGATATATTGCGTGCTTTCTTGAGGAACAAAGCAACATAATATATTGGTATATTGCGTCGTTCCTTAAGAAAGAAGCAATAATATATTATGTTGATATATTGCGTGCTTTCTTTGGAACAAAGCAACATAATATATATTGATATATTGCGTCGTTTCTTAAGAACGAGGCAACAACATATTAAATTGATATATGGCGTGGTTTCTTGGGAACAAAGCAACATAATATATTGATATATTGCGTCGTTCCTTAAGAAAGAAGCAACAACATATTATGTTGATATATTGCGTGCTTTCTTAGGAACAAAGCAACATAATATAACAGTCGGTTTTAATATAATATAATACACAAGGAAGCATTGAGAAGTAGCTATATATATTCAATTGATGAACATTCCTTGGTCGTCAAATGTCCAATGGACATTTCATATGTCCATTGGACATTCCAAATGTCCATTGGATCCAATGGACCAATGGACATTATACTCATTCAGTATATCCAAGATGCCCTTTCCCGGTAGTTACAAAGTCCGGTTTAGTCCATAATTGGATCCAATTGACACTCGAATACCCAATGGCCATTCGATATGTCCATTGGACATGCACATGTCCAATGGACATTTGAGTTGTCCATTGGATCCAATGGACAGTCATATGCCCAATGGACATTTCATATGTCCATTGGACATTTGCGTTAGTATTGGACATGTATGTGCTCGAGGGTAGAGGGTAATAGACTGAAGGGCGAAAATAGAAAGTCGAGGATCGAAGAAAATGTCGAGGGTCGAAACAAGATGTGGAGGGTCGAAAAAAGGTGGGTCGTGAAAATATGGGGAAAGTTGCTTTTTACTTACGCTTGGTGCATTTGACTAGAGAATTTCCGAGAGCTACCAAAACATTCTAAATTTAAAAGCAACAAAATTAAACTTTCAACATTGTTAAAAATGCTAGATGCGCGACCAGGATTCATAATAAAGTTTCTGAAACGTTCTCTGATCGTAAATTTTTATTTAAAACACGAGCTTTCGACTGCCAGTCTGCAGTCTTCGACAGGTAAAGTGATATTAAATCACATAAACTATTCTACGGATGTAACTACAAGGACAGTACGTGGTTTACAATTACAATTACAACTATAATGACATGCAATAAACAATGAGTAGTTCCGCCTACGTAAACTCTAGTGAAACGAGTATACTTATAAATATAAAACTATGTCTATGATCTGCTCTTTTTTAATAAAAATCAATACGATTTTTATGTAAAACAATCTAAATCCGGCTCAAACATAGCAAAACAATGTGACATTGTGGAACATTGTGAAACAATCTAAATCCGGCTCAAACGTAGCAAAACATGCTTGGACTCAGGATCATAAAATCAACTTTGATGAGCGCGAAATCTTAGACAAGGCAACCTATCGACACAGAGCAACATTGGAGTCCTGGCATACAGCAACCACAGTCAATTCTGACAACAATGCGCAACATTTACCAGAACAGTATAGATTTTTTTTAAAAAAGAGCAGATCATAGACATAGTTTTATATTTATAAGTATACTCGTTTCACTAGAGTTTACGTTGGCGGAACTACTCATTGTTTATTGCATGTCATTATAGTTGTAATTGTAATTGTAAACCACTGTTCTTGTAGTTACATCCGCAGAATAGTTTATATGATTTAATATCACTTCACCTGTCGAAGACCGCAGACTGGCAGTCCAAAGCTCGTGTTTTAGATAAAAATTTACGATCAGAGAACGTTTCAGAAACTTTTCAACATTGTATTACACATGCGTATTGTAAAGTTTAATACTATTCATACGCCATAAGCACAACAACAACTTTTAATCACGCCCACTTGCTATTTATACATATGATGGAGTTAATATAAACTGTTGCGAATAGCTAATTAGATGCTCAATCATCACATCTCCCTTTCTAAGTTTGACAAAATGAAGTCTCATAAACATGTTAATTATGCAGCAAGATACTGCATGCTTTCAGTTTTCTAAAGAGTTCACTAACAGCGACTCAATCTACAATGTGAACTATAAGTAAAATGTCAACATCTCAAATAATAAAATTGTCATAAGTGTACTTATCTCATGAGAATCCCAGCTTAACAGGTGGCTTGATAGTGCGACCCAGCCTGGTGGTGACTGATCCCCGTGGATGAGACTCCTGACTTGAGTGTTTCGATTCAACTCGCTGCTGCGTAGTATCATTGTCTTTGCTTCCCTTTGTTGGTAGTTTCAGCAGGTCTCTTCTGTTCCTTCGATATTCTTGCCCATTCGACTCTACGATGTATGATCTTGGCTCATCCGCGATACGTTTTACTGTTGCGGGAATCCAGTTCCCCGTGATTGTATCTCTTAGACGTACTCCTTCTCCAGACTTAAGTGGCTCTAGGGGTCTTGTACCATGATCATAATAGTGTTTTTGCTTTGTCTGTATCTTCTCTAGGGAAGATTTGAGGTTGTGGGTGCTATACTTTGGTTGTAATAACTTTGCACTGGTAGGCAGTAGTGTCCTAGTTCTACGTCCCATCATCATCTGAACCGGCGATTCACCAACACCAGAAATTGGTGTGTTACGGTAGTCTAAAAACGCGATGTTGGGATCATTTCCATTCTTTTTTGCCTTCAGCAGGATATGCTTAGCTGTTTGAACGGTTCGTTCCGCTAAACCATTAGATTGTGGATAATATGGCGAGGACGTAGTGTGCTTGAAATGATAGGTCTTGGCAAAGTTAGCAAATTCTGCGCTGCTAAGTTGAGGGCCGTTGTCACTGATGAGTTCCTCTGGGATTCCATATCTGGCAAAGTGTGGTTTAAGATGCTTGATGATTGACGCACTTGTTGTGCTGGAAAGTTTTGTGACCTCAAAGAATTTAGAGAAATAGTCCGTAAGCACAAAGTAGTTTTCGTTCTGGAGCTCGAAAAGGTCTAAAGCCACTTTCTGCCATGGGCGGTCTGGTATTGTGTGTCCTTTCATTGGTTCTTTTCGTTGACAGCTTCTGAAGGTTTGACAAGTCTCACATCGTTTCACAAGATTTTCGATTTGTTCGTTCATTCCTGGCCAGTAGAGCACATCACGAGCCCTTTGCTTGCACTTCTCAATACCAAGATGATTACCATGAATTATACTCAACATTTCTCGCCGTAATGATGTAGGCACTATTAGTCGTTCTCCTCGTAACAGGAATCCGTCCTGGGTGCTTATTTCGTCTCGAATGGGCCAATATTCGCGAATTTCAGGATCCACAGCCGACTTATCACTTGGCCAACCAACATGCGCGGTGTACTGTAATTTCTGAAGAACTGAGTCAGCTGTAGTTTCGGCATGGAACTGCTCTAACCGTTGGGGTGACACTGGTAAATGTTGGACGGTGTGTACTTGGTAAAGGTCATCTACGTCTGGCGCTGAAAGTGTTCCAGGAGCCCTGCTCAGAGTATCGGCTATGTACAGGCTTTTTCCTGGCTTGTATACGACATGCAAGTCATATTTTTGCAGTGTTAGCATCATACGCTGTAGTCTTGGTGGCGCTGCGGTAAGTGGTTTTCGGAACAAGTACTCCAAGGGCTTATGGTCAGTCTCAATCGTCACTGGTTTGCCATAAATATACTGGTGAAATTTGGTGCATCCAAAAACTATGGCCAAAAGTTCTTTTTCTATCTGAGCATAGTTCTTTTCGGACTTGTTTAGTGAACGCGAAGCATACGAAATAGGGCGCCCATCTTGCATCAGACAAGCACCCAAACCGTAGGAAGATGAATCACCTGATATGGTCACTGGTTTGGTAACTTCGTAATACTTGAGTATTTTCTCATGAGTTATTCTTTTCTTTATTTCGTTGAAAGCCCGTTCATGGGTATCAATCCAGTGCCAAGCAGTCTCTTTTTGCAGTAACTCTCGCAGCGGTTGGGTGATGTTAGACAAGTTGGGAATGAACTTACCCAAGTAGTTTACCATACCCATGAATCGGAGAAGTTCTTTCTTGTCTTGTGGTGCTTGCATTTCTGTGATAGCTTGGACTTTCATTGGGTCCGGTTTGACTCCTATTTTACTAAATATGTGTCCTATGTAAATGACTTCATTTGTTTGTATGCTAGACTTTTCTGGGTTTAGTTTCAAATTAATGTCACGAGCTCTCTGAAGTACTTGCCTCAAGCGGTGGTCATGTTGTGCGACTTCCTTTCCCCAGATAAGGATATCATCCATAATAATACTTGTTCCATCAATATCGTCAAAGGCTTGACTCATTCGGCGCTGGAATACCTCAGGTGCAGAGTTCAGTCCAAAGGGTAGGCGAAGAAACCGATACCGCCCAAATGGTGTATTAAAGGTGGTCAATTTGGAGCTCTCCTCATCCAGTTTGATATGCCAAAATCCAGATGAGGCATCTAAGGTACTAAAGACTGTTGCTCCCTCCAATTCAGCTGCTACTTCTTCCACGGTTTTCATGGGGTAGTGCTCTCGTTGTACTGCTTTATTCAAAGCTCTTGGGTCGAGGCAGATCCGTAGATTTCCATTCTTCTTTTCTGTAACAACAATTGAATTCACCCACTCTGAGGGCTCCGTAACTTTGGTAATGGCTCCGATTTTTCCATTCGACACAGTTCGTCTTTAAACTTGTCTTTTATAGCAAACGGTATCTTGCGTGCTGGATATACAACTGGTGGAACCGAGGGGTCTACTTTGATGTGGTAATCTCCATCGAGGCAACCAAGACCTTGGAAGACGTCCGTGTACTCATCAATTATCTTTGCCGCCTCTGTTTTCATTTCTTCTGCAGGTTGGTTAGTGCGTGGTTTACATTTAGGCTCTACCGCTGTTGACTGTGGCTCGGACGGTGGTGTACTATCTCCACACGATGCTGTATTATTATCTGGTTGATCTGTGTCATTGCTTGGGTGAACTGTAGAAATTCGTTGCACCAACCCCATTTCAAGACATGATGGTAAACCGAGGATCGGAACAGCTCCTTCTTGATCGATCACTTGAAATTCTGTGGGGTAAAATTTTTCTTTGTGCGAAATTATCACAGTATTCTTTCCAACTGTTAAAATTCTATGTCCAGAATACGATATCAACTTGGTACGCGATTTCCCCAACTTTTCTGCGGTGAGCTGTTCGTAGGTCGACAAAGGCAAGACATTACATTGTGCACCAGTGTCAAGTTTCAACTTCACTTGTGTTTCGTTGATGTCAAGGGTTATATTCCAGTCAGTTGTGTCTCCTTTCAATTCGGTGTTGACCGTTCCAATAAACAAATCATTGTCGACTTCTGGGGTCTCTTCAAGCGTGTTTACTCGCGATGATCGCTGTGACATACGACACTTTCTGGCGTAATGATTGCGTTTATGACATTTTCGACACTCTTGTCCATAAGCAGGACACTTTCGGGGCTCGTGTTTAATTCCACAATTAGGGCATTCCGAGGCCTCTACCTCTGTAGTCCGTGAGTTGGGCGGGTTTGGTCTTCGACGATCAGGTTTGTTGTTATTGTTACGCGATTCACTCTTGGCATTTATATTTTGCTGGGCTTGATCACGGCTCGATTGCGGGGTTTCCACTGCATTCACGAATTGAGCCGTTTGACTCTCAACAATACTTTTAAGATGGCTTTTACTTAGCTCGGATGTTCGGCATGTATCTACGGCCTTAGTAAGCGTCAATTCCGGGTCTCGAAGCAGCCTGGCTCTCACTTCATCGCTGTATATTCCACAGACGATGCGATCTCGAATAAGCGAGTCACGAAGTTCGCCAAACTCGCATGTTTTGGCAAGTTTCCGTAGATCAGTAACGTAACTTTCCACATTTTCGTCGCTTCGTTGATTCCTTGTGTTAAATACATGACGTTCAAAAGTTATGTTCTTTTTCGGGATACAATACGCTTGAAACTTGGATATTAAAGGCTCTATTTTATCTGTTTCCCCACTAGCGAAAGTGAATGTATTGTAGATTTCAACAGCGTCTTCGCCAGCGACTGTCAACAAGGTTGAACACTGAACTTTTTCCGGTTTTCTATCGCGACCAGTAGCATTCAAATACAGACGAAATTGTTGTATCCAGCGACGCCAATTCTCAGAGACGTTGCCTTCGAACGAAAGCGAATTTGGGGGTCGTAAAGTATCCATTTTCCTGACACCATGTAAAGTTTAATACTATTCATACGCCATAAGCACAACAACAACTTTTAATCACGCCCACTTGCTATTTATACATATGATGGAGTTAATATAAACTGTTGCGAATAGCTAATTAGATGCTCAATCGTCACAAATAACGATAGACAGAGTGCACAACCGATTACCGGGTGCAAATATAGCTTAAGATTTTGGTTTACGAAACACAAACAGTGCTCAATACCATATAGATAGAGCGTAATATAGTTTTTCGTTTTACCTCAAAAAACCACAACAGTCTGTTTCATCCGTATAGGAATCATCAGGTGGTGAATAATTTCGAAATTGTAGGTTGCTTTTATGCTATCGAAAGAATGTGCGGAATGCGTGTAGGCGAAACAATGCTTAGGTGAAACAATGCATGCTTGGGTCATTAGGTTTTGTTAACGACCTTGTTTACTCGAAACCGGTTTTTGTGACGACATTTTGCCGAAAATTTCGCTTCTTTTATTGAGTAAATTGTCTTTGTTTATGTCTTTCAAAATGCAAAATTTTTCTTCCAAACATAAATTGCAGCGTTTTGATCCCCCTGTGTACGAAATAGCGTGTTTTAAAATTGACCATTTGATGGTATAATCCTGATTGTTTTCTTTTAATTTCCAAATATGTTTCGAAAGTTCCGTTTTGTTTGAGTCTTTTTTATGACGAAAAGATGAAGTGTGGTTAGCGTAACGTTCCTTAAATGTAGTCGCTGTCATACCAATGTAGTGTTTAGTGTCGTTCGTGTTGTTCGTTGTGACTGTTGCTTTGTAAATAATGTTGTTGGTCATACATTGTTTCGGTAGTGGGCAAGTGTTTTTGTTGTCGCAGTTACAGTTGTCAGTTTCCGTATTCTGTGATTGACTGTTCCTAATTATATGTGCGTTGTGTTTGGTGATTATAGACTTAACGTTGTTCATGCAACTGTAGCTTACTTTTAAAGTGTTTCTGTTAAAAATCTTGTGTAGTTTGTGCTGTAGTGGGAAGTGTTTGTCAATTAAACTTAAGAATTCCCGTCCTATGTTCGTGTTAACACTCTTACTAAATGGTGGGTTGAACCAAATTATGTTGCGTTGCCTATTCCTACGTGTCCGTTGCGGTGCATCCTGAGTGTACGTAAATTCATGATCAAAGTTACTATGTCTAAGAGCGTTCTGGTAAATAGGTGTAGATTCCTTAAATGTTTGTTCGTCCGATGAGAGAAGTGCAATGCGTTTGTTGATAGCTGTAGGTAATTGTCTTGTAATGCTTGGTGGATGGTTTGAGTGTCTGTTGATGTACAATGGATCGTCATTGGGTTTCCTGTATGGTTTGTGTTTTTCGTTGATCAGGTCGAAAGTAACATCCAAAAAATTTACAACGTTCATATTTACTTCGGCGGTGATTTTCAGGTCAAATTGCTCGAAAATTTTGTGTAGCTCTTTTCTAGTTTTGTCTAGTAAACGGGCGGATTTGCTTTTTATAATAGCCAAACCATCATCTCTATAAAGGTCGATGTTTTCCTTGCCAAACCTCTTACCTAAGCGATTTAAAATGAAAAGGCCTACCAGCTCACAAATTTCAGCGCCGTCGAAACTACCCATAGTGACGTCAAATAAACTGTTGTTTCCGTCTTTTTTTGTCCATAATTTGCCGTTGCCGAAAAGTAGAGATTTTCTTGCATGTTTTATTATTGAAATATCATTTTCGGTAATAGTAGTCAAATCCGAAGCCCAGGCCAATGCTTCATTTAAAAGTTTTTCGGAAATGGATGGGTAAAAATCCACAATATCAAATGAAATAAAACTGTGCCTGTCTTTATCGTTTATATTGCCAAACCATGAAATTACTTGTTGCGTATTTCTCCATTGATTTGAATTTAGTTTTTGTCTCAAACTGGAATTGATTTTATCTAAAATAACCTTACTTAGTTTTCCGGATTCGCTTTTTGCGGGATTAATTAGTCGGCATTTTGGATTGTTTTCGAAATTTTCTTTGTGATCTTTTAAAGATATAAATGCTTCGCGTTTTTTCATTCGTTCAATTCTGTCGCCAATTCCTAACCTACTCGAAATTTCTTTCAATTCGGAGTCAATTTCATGTATGAAGTCCTCTGATCCATGTTTGTACGTTTTCGTGATGTTGTCATGTAAGAGTTCGTTGTATGTGTTCAGTGACGTTTCGTAAATGTTTCTAGTTTTGTCCGCGAAAATGAAAATGTTGGGGGATGAATTAATTTTCTTCAAATCGTTAGCCAAAGATGTCTGAAATTGGTCTTTAGGACGCCGGAATTTTACGTTTTCAATTAGTTTTATCAGGTCGTCTTCGAAAGGTTTCAAAAGTGGAATTGAAGGAGGCGATTTGTTAGACGAAAGGCCGAAAAGGTTGCTTTGGTTTTGAGTCGTTGATCCTTTTAGGAAGAAATTAGCTTTCCATCTCATACGTTTTGTTACGCTTTCCACTTTTTCAATCAAATTCTTTAAGTAAGCATCCTGTGATGGTATAGGATAAAGTTTCTTCCCAACTGTCCGATAAGGAAATGACTCGGGGTCAACGGGGAAAGATCATCAGGATCTGAACTGATGAAGGTGATTGGTCGTGAGTTTAATAAACGTTCTGCATCGCAAATGGCAGTATGAAGTTCCTCGTCGGTAATGTCCGCATTACCAAGAATACCTTTTATGGCTTTTTTAGCACTCTTGATCATAATTGCCTCAAATACACCACCGAAGTGTGGGGCCGATGGTGGATTGAACTTCCACTCCATAGCATAATCTTGTGTTGTCTTGTTTGTAATTTTTTCTAGATCAAATGCTTCTACTAACTCTCGCAGTTCTCGTTCCGCTCCAACAAAGTTGGTACCGTTATCAGAAACTACGTATGTCGGCTTCCCCCTCCTTGCTACCATCCTGGGAAAGGCGTTTATAAAGGAATCTGTATCCAGGGAATACGCCATTTCCAAATGTACAGCCCGTGTAGTAAGTCAAGTAAATAGACACAGGTAACGTTTCGCTCTTGTCTTGCCTCTTCCCTGTTTGGTCAAACATGGTCCGCCGTAATCCACACCAACGCGTTCAAAGGCTCGAAGGGGGCATTGCAATCTTGACATCGGTAACGGAGCCATCATTTGAGTAGTTGGTTTTCCGGTGATTCGTCTACGACAGCCAGGACACTTTTCAATCGTATTTCGCACAGTTCGTCTTCCTTTGATTATCCAGAATCGGGCACGCAGCTCAGTTAGAACATGTTCAACACCAGAACCGTGTCCGAGATTTTCGTGTGCACTTATAATTATCAGACGTGTCACAGTATAATCTTTGGGTAATAAAATGGGGGTGTCTAACACCATATGGTACGTCAGTGGCGTTGCGTAATCGGCCGTCAGATCGTAATAAACCATTCTCGTCTTTCTTTGGATTTAATTGAATTAAACACGTACTTTTCTTTTACACCTTCGGGAAACGCCTCGCTCTGTGTTCGTTTAAGCCAATATGTCTCTGCTTGCTGTAATTCTTGTGCTCGGAGCGTCCGACTTTTTTCTCGGTTTTCGTTAGGCTGTTTGCAATTACTCAGGAAATATCGAACCCATCCGGTGACGCGCACTAATCTTTGAAAGCTCGAGAAACGATTTGGATCAATGAGACTTTGGTTTGAACTGTCCCTTGTTGTGAGAGTAACGTTAACCTTTCGTCTTTCGCCTTCGACAATATTTCTCTGAACTTCTTCGTTGGGGATTTGAGGGGGCCATGTTGACTCGTCTTGTTGTAGAATTTCTGGTCCCTTCTTCCACAATTTGTTGTTTGCTAGGTCTGCAGTGGCTGACAATCCTCTTGTTGGCAGGTCTGCTGGATTCGACTCTCCAGGTATATGTCTCCACTGCTGTGGGTTAGTGGATCTGTTAATTTCACCGATTCGGTTGGCTACAAACGGCTTGAAATCACGACTTTGGTTTCGTATCCAGTACAACACGTTTGTCGAGTCAGTCCAGAATATAGGTTCTCCAACTTCTAAGGTCTTGCTAATGTTCTTTGCCAGTCGAGTGGAAAGAACTGCACCCATGAGCTCTAGCCGTGGTATCGTCACTGCTTTTGTTGGTGTCACTCTACTTTTTGACGCAACAATTCTCGAGGTCGTGCTCTCGTCAGAATATCGACAAACTAAGTAGGCTACCGTAGCATAAGCTTCTTTTGATGCATCTGAAAATACGTGTAATCGAATTTGGGAAGAACTGGGTAGACGAAGACTTCGAGGAATAGTGACCTGCGATAATTCATGTAGTTCCGAGACCCATTTTCTCCACTTGAAAATCAATCCGTCTGTAAGGAGATCGTCCCAACCGATTCCAGCTATCCAGATTTCCTGCATCAAAATCTTAGCACGTAAGGTGAAGGGGGCTAAGAACTGCAGTGGGTCAAAGATAGTCGCTATAGTGCTGAGAACGTTTCTTTTTGTCAACTTCATATCCACATTGGGTGGTTGGACCCGGAAAGTAAAAACATCGCTCGTTGATTCCCACAGTATACCGAGAGTCTTTGTCTTGGGGGACTCCTCTGTGTCATGGATCTCAAAGCTCTGCAGACGGTCTTCTGTCGGAATGTCGTTCAGGACGGTGGAATCATTGGATGACCATTTTCTCAACTCTGACAGCTCATGTCGTAGTTGTATAGCCTCGTCTACCGTCTCAAATGAGTCTAACGCATCGGCCACATACATAGAATTGTCAACAGTTTCTGCAGCATAAGGGTAATCTGCAGCGTGAACTTTCGCGTGGGTGTGCACAACGTGTTGTGCACAGAATGGGGAAGCCCTGTTACCAAACAGGAGTCTTTTAAACTCATAGTGATCTGGATCTTTTCTTGAATCAAAGTCGCGCCAGAGAAACCTGTGGTATATATATATATATATATATATATATATATATATATATATATATATATATATATATATATATATATATATATATATATATATATATATATAAATCAATCAATGATGCATCAGAGCTCATATAACAACTTTTTATTACGTTTCGGGGCAAGCCCCTTCTTCAGATTACATGTGTACACTTAATTTCAACTATTTAAACTGTATATATATATATATATATATATATATATATATATATATATATATATATATATATATATATATATATATATATATATATATATATATATATTCAACGAGGCGTTGAACGCCGAAACATGCATGTCTGGAGATTGTACTATTACGCTCCTTCACTTCGGTGTTGTTGAGCACTCTGCGGAGTTGTTAATGGGTGTCTATTAGCGATAATGCAAAGCTCACTTCCCTTGTGGTCGTTTGAGCACTCTGGCCCCATTACGCTCTGCGCATGTCTGGATGCATTGAGTCACCGTGTTGTACCACATGCTTTGGTGAGAGCAAGTTAAAGTCTCCTTAGGTGAGAGCAAGTTAATCTAGACGTGTACCAAGCTGCACTGACGATGCGTTGAACGCCGAAACATGCATGTCTGCAGATTGTACTATATATATATATATATATATATATATATATATATATATATATATATATATATATATATATATATATATATATATATATATATATATATTCAAGTTGGAAACAAAATTTATTAAACTTCAAACAAATACATATATATATATATATATATATATATATATATATATGTATGTATATATATATATGTTAGCAAGTAATTTTAAATTAGCACTTAATAGTTTTTGAGTGCATAGACAGCAGAGAGTTTGATCAAAGTGCTAACCTAATTCCCTTGCAAAATACTTTGAGCCAAATTCGTGGCTTCAAAATGGGTTCATTAAATATTGCAAGTTTGACTAAACATTTGGATGAATTAAAAGTTCTGATGACCAATGAACCATTAGATATTTTGGCAATTAATGAGTCTCGACTTGATATGTCAATTCCTGACTTTCATATAAATATAAATGGTTATAACTTAATACGCCGAGATCGAAATCGCAATGGTGGCGGTGTTTGTGTTTTTATTCGTAAATCAATAGAATTCAAACATCGCACAGATTTAGAAAAGCTCGAACTTGAAATGATAGCATTGAGTATTAAAAAGCCAAACTCTAAGGCCTTTCTCGTTACCGCGTGGTATCGACCTCCTAATTCTGCAATTGAATGTTTTGACATTTTTGAAGATTTCCTTACATGTGCATGTTGACAATGAATTTGATGATATTTATGTAATTGGGGATTTAAATTGTAATTTTCATAACAAACAACCTGAATGTCATACTACCCGCCTCGAAAATATTTTACAAACATTTCAATTGTCTCAATTAATTGATGAGCCCACGCGAATTACTAATGAAACATTCATCCTTAATTGATTTATTTCTAACAAACAACACAGATAGTATTGTTCATTCAGGCGTCTATCCTTTGTCTATTAGTGATCATTATTTAATTTATTCAGCTCGGAAGGTAGGTAGACCTAAGAAGTAGACCTAAGGTTATTTTGACGCGTAATTATAAAAAATTGATGAGTTTAAATTTAAAAATGATCTGTCTGATGCCGATTGGCCTGATATTGACAAGTTCAATGATGTGGATCAAGCTTGGTGCACTTAGAATGAATTATTTATTTCTATTATTGAAAGTCATGCACCTAAAAGAATTATTAGGACCCGCAATAAGCCAGCGCCCTGGATAGATGCAACTGCCAAAAAGTTGATGTATGAAAGAGATATGTTCAAAAAGCGTGTTGCTCGGTCTAATAGTCAAGCTGATTGGATGAATTATAAGACAGCTAGCTCGTAACAGAACTAACTATGAATTAAGGAAATAAAGCGCCAGTATAATCAAACAAAGTTAAGCGAAAGCTCTGGGGATTCCAAACGTACTTGGGCTGTTCTGAATAGTCTAGTTGGTAAACCTACGAAGAATACAGAAATAAACGAAATTAAGGTTTCCCCGAATGAGATTATTACCAGTGGTGAAGATATAGCTAATCATTTGAATCAACATTTCTCTGAAATTGGCGTCAAGCTTTCGTCTGTAGGAACACAAAATTACAACGTTCGTCCTGAAATGTTTCTAAAACAATCGGAAGAAACATTCAGAATATTACATGATGTAGACTCAGACAATGTTTTGAAATTACTAAAGAATTTAAAAACTACAAAAGCATGTGGTTTAGACAATATCCCGAATAGATTATTGAAGGTCGCCGCGCCGTTTATTTACTTGCACCTTGCTAGGCAGTCTTTTTAATTTATCAATTAAGGTAGGCCTTTTCCCAGCTGAATTGAAAAAGGCCAAGATTTATCCAATTTTTAAGAGTTGTGAAAGATATTTCTGACAATTATAGACCTATATCTGTCCTAACTAGTATTGCTATACAGTGTTTGAAAGACTTATTTATGACCAGCTGTATGCATACCTTATACATAATAACTTAATTGTTCTCGGCAATCGGGATTTAGATCGCTTCACTCAACAATGACTGCACTATTAGATATGAATAATGACTGGTGCTTTAACATTGACCGAGGGATGTTAAACGGTGTCGTCTTCTTAGAATTAAAGAAAGCTTTTGACACCGTTGATCATCTTATTCTTGTGACCAAATTAGAATATTTAGGATTGGAAAAAATAGCGGTTGATTGGTTTCGATCCTATCTGAGTGACAGGTACCAAAGATGCTTTGTCAATGGGTGTTTGTCAGATGAGATTAAAATTACTTGTGGTGTTCCCCAAGGCTCTGTACTTGGACCTCTACTCTTTCTCATATACATCAACGATTTGGCATCTTGCTTTGATCACGGCACTGCACGAATGTATGCTGATGATACAAATTTGTTCTTTTCTGCATGTATTCCTGTTGAACTTCAGCGTCAAATGGAACGTGATTTAAGAAAACTTGAATTATGGCTTAAAGCTAATAAATTAACTCTAAACGCCTTAAAAACTGAAAATATGATTATAGGAACTCGGCAAAGGATTGCTTCATTGATCGACGATGTTGCACTTTCTATTGGAGGTATTTCACTTTGTAAAGTAGGCTAAGACATGTAAAATGCTTCGGAGTTACAATTGATGAAAATTTGACGTGGAAAAAACATGTTGACAATGTTATTAAAAAGGTCTCAATTGGCATGGGTTTATTACGTAGAACTAGGAATTTTTTGACAGAAAAACAACTCATTGCTATATACCATTCCATCATTGAACCACACTTTCAATTGATTACTGTTGCATTGTTTGGGACTCTATGTATTATTGCGACTCTTCGTATTATTAGTCGGGCCGATTATTCTGTTAGGTCTGTTGCCCTGCTCGAAAAATTTTGGGTTGCCGACTCTAGATGAGAGAAGAAAACGGTTTAAAATGTCCATGTTGTTTAAAATCTTGAATAATGATGCTCCAACTTATTTGAAAGAGTTATTTAACTATAACGACGGAGCTCAATCCTTTGGGCTACGTATAATGCGAATTTAAATCTGTCACTGCCATCAGTCAAAACAGAATTGTATCAACAAAGCTTTGCTTTTTCTGGCGCCAAGCTTTGGAACACCTTGCCAAATGGTCTTAAAACAGAAACATCTTTAAAAAATTTTGAAGATAAATTGGCTACACATCAACTCTCTGTTCTCTAATATTGATATATATATCATATAATTAAATTGCATGCACGGCTTACGGGAAGAACAAGGATGTAAATATATATATATATATATATATATATATATATATATATATATATATATATATATATATATATATTTAATAGATTTGAAGATTTGTAATCCAGGCATTTTATTAAATTATAATTTTTGCAAAATTATACAGTGTTCTCCGGATTGTAATAATTTGTTTTGAGCTATTATTTTAAAATTATAATTTAATATATATATATATATATATATATATATATATATATATATATATATATATATATATATATATATATATATATATATATATATATATATATATATATATATATATATATATATATATATATATATATATATATAGCTATAATTATGAAATTTATTATAAAATATTATTTTTAAGCTCGAGAATGTTCGTCTTTGTTTTTAGGTAGGCCCTACTGTAGATTGCATAACATCATTTGATTTAAGTGCTTGGTATAGTAATTTAGATAGTTTGTAACAATTACACTAGATAAGCTTCGTTATAATTTATTTCTGGGTAGAGCATTGGTACAGGTCGTATATAGCTACATAAATAGATGCGAAACTTTATCAAGCGTATAGCTGATGAACTAGAAAAAGCGTCAGGCTATACACCCTTTTCAGAAATGGCTGCCGATTAAAAAATCTTTTATGTGCATATAAATTGGCCCAACTAGCCTCGTTTCTGGGTAGAAATTCCTTTGAAATCTTAACATGAGCACGAGGCTAGTTGGGCCAATTTATATGCAAATAAAAAAATTTTTAATCGGCAGCCATTTATGAAAAGGGTGTATGTTTTATTTTAATTTAAAAGTAACCATTTAACACAATCTATTGCTTTACAATATTTTGCGTTTTCACACTCATTTACGAATTGAAACCATTCAACACAAGTTATTTGGTTTGCCCCCAAAACATGAGGTTAATAAAAACTGGTTGGGTCCCCCCCCCCTCCTTTCACCCCATGCTCAAGGGCATGGTGGCGCGAGTGGCACATTTTCCTAGCAGAATAACAAATTTATTTGGCATTTTGAGAACTACATTTTCAAAGACAATTACCTAATTACATGCAGAATAACTAATTTATAATAACTATATAATATTAATAATACAATTACAAGCCTATGCTATATGCGTAAGAACCTAGTTGCTCAAAAACTCATGCAATAACTTCGTCTTCAAACGACGTTTAAAAGAATCAACTGATTCACAAAGTTTTAAAGAAGAGTCTAAAGAATTCCATAGACTAACAATCTTGTAATAAAATGTCCGTTGACCTGTTGCCGTTTTAAATAACGGAATATTAAGTTGTTGTGAATTCCTAGTATAATGGTTAGATACTTCCTGACGCTTTATAAATTGGGATGAAATATAAGCTGGGACACAGCCCGTCATGCACTTAAAAGCCATAGTGGCGCTACGATAGTACAACTGAGTTGCCACAGGAAGCCATCTTAATTCTTTTAAAAGTGGTGTAACATGATCATACTTTCGTGCTCCGCTAACGATACGACAGGCAAAGTTCTGTACAGATTGTAATTTGTTTATGTTTTTGCCAGTTGTATTGGCCCAAACATTCGAACAGTAAAATAACTTGCTGAAGACAAGAGCGTTTATTACAGTGATAAGTGTTTGCCTGTCCAGTACATGCTTAACACGATTTATCTGACCGAGGCGGGACATACACGAAGAGATCGTCTTAGTTATGTGTTCGTCATAAGAAAGGAGAGGGTCAAGAGTAACTCCTAGATCTTTCACTGTTTCGGAAGGGAATATATTTTTCCCAAGTAGGGATAGGCTAAACTCATTTAGGTCCGCTAATTTGTGTCTACTTCCGAAAACCATGAGCTTTGTCTTTTTTGGATTTAATAAGAGAAGGTTGTTGAAACACCAGTTTCGCACTTTCAAAAGATCCTCATTCATATCTTCAATGGCACCTTGCTTGTTTTGTAGATGGAAGGAAACGCTAAGTTTTGTGTCGTCCACATAACTGTTAGATTTACATTTCTCTGGAACGGATGGCAAGTCATTAACATATATGCTAAACAAAAGAGGGCCGAGAATGCTTCCCTGGGGTACACCACTGACCACAGGAAGAAGTTCTGATTTAGTTGAGTGGATCTTTACAACTTGTTTTCTGTTTGAAAGATAACTGCGAAACCAAAGAAGTGTCATATTGGAGACTCCAACATCTTCCAATTTAGATATTAATAATTCATGATCAATGCTGTCGAACGCCTTGCTCATGTCCAAAAAGACTGTAGCAGTAAGCTTCTTTTTGTCTATGGCATTGAGGATGGCATCTGTAGTTTGAATAACAGAAGTTTCGGTGGAGTGCCATTTCTTATTTCCACTCTGGTGTTGCGTTAATCTTTCCTTTTCTAATAAATAGGAAGAAAGCTGATTATAGGCAGCTCGTTCGCAGACTTTCGACAATACAGGTAATAATGAAATAGGTCTATTATTGATCGCTTGTTCATGATCTCCATCTTTAGGAATGGGTGTTACTTCTGCTATTTTCCAAACAGTGGGAAAGGTAGAAGTAACTAGTGAGGAATTAACAATAGATGTAAGTGTAGGCAGTATAGATGTCAGACAGTCTTTTATTACGCGAATGGGAATTTGATCAATTCCTGGGGCTTTATTGGAAGACATTGAGCTTATAATTTGACTAATTTCTTCACTGTCAGTAGTTCTAAATGAAAACTGTTCTGACAATGGGTATTGTCTCGGAATAAAGGACACATCGCGTCGATAACCACATTCGTTTGCCAGCAATTTAATGTCCTCAACTGTGTTTTGACCAACAGAAACAAAAAACTGGTTGAAATCATTCGCTACAGTTTTGTCATCTTTACTAAAGATCGTTTGAGAGGATGACTTGTTAGGGATACAAAGGCGAATAGCTTTCCAGATGTTGTTGGTGTTATTTGGATTCTTGTTAATTTGATCCTTTATAAATTCACGCTCAGCCAGTCTGATTTCAGATCTTACTTTGTGTTTCAGGTTTTTATACTCAATCCAAGCTTCAGGGTCGTTCGTTTCCTTAGCTCTCTTTCTCCACTGTCTCTAGTCTTCATCAGTTCCCGAATGTTCTCAGTTACACATGGGTTAGGTCGACCTCTGATTTTAAACGTTTTTATCGGTGCGTGTTTATCAAGTATATCTATAAACAATGAGTTGAAAGCTTGTAATTTGTCCTCAACATCGTCAAAAGCATCTACTATAGACCATGGCGCTAGGGCCACATCATTGTTGAATGCTTGGGAGTTGAAGTGTTTAAAACTCCTTGTTGTAATAAAAACAGGTTTTGTGCGTGCCTTTTTGAGGCGAAGTGCAACGTAAACTAAATCATGGTCACTGATTGAACTTTCCATAACTCCTGCTTTTTGGACTTGTTTTGTCTCAGAAACAATAATCACGTCTAATAGCGATTTGGAACCTTCAGTAACTCGGGTTGGTGAGTTGATAAGTTGAGTTAAATTGTAAGAATGGCAGAACGTATTAAGAGCTTTGGCGTCACGGTTGTCAGTTTTCAAAAGATTGCAGTTTAGGTCCCCCAGTATGTATATTGGATGGGAAAGCGTTAAAGCTGAGATGTAACTTGTAATTAGATCTGAGTCTAGACAAGACACGGAGGCATCAGGAGGTCTATACACCGTGCAAACCACAATGGATTTTAAGTTCCTAATCTGAATTCTTAGCCAAAGTTGATGGAGTCCCGTGGGAGATATATACGAGATTTCGCTTAGTAACACACTTTCGTAGTTTTGCAATACATATACACATATACCACCGCCTTTTTTGTTTTCTCGATCCACTCGGTAAAGTTTGTAGCCAGGGACTTCGAGTTCAACGTCTGTAACAGAATTATCAAGCCATGTTTCTGATATTGTAAATATATCGAACTTATTAGCGAGGATGGTTTCTTTTACAAGCACATAATGTTCTCTGCATTTTAATGAGCGTACATTGAGATGTGCAATCTTTACATTATTCTTAGTCGTTCTTGAATCGCTAGTCGAATAATTGTTAGGTCCTGGATTAAGCTCGATGTCATGGAGAAGCTGCAGGATCGGTCTAAAAGTTGAAGTTGAATTCCTGTAATAAACTATGGTACCTTTCGATCTTTTGACCTTGGTTGTAGTAAACACGCGATTTTGATTATATGGCAGTAACTTAGAGTTCCATAATTGCTTTCCCGTTTGATGAAATGATATGTTAACCAAGCCAGGATGGTCAATAAGGTTACAGTAGTCGCTGTATTCAACATTTTGTAAAATACAGATAACCAACAGTATTAAAAGCCCAAAAATTTGGGAGCAGCAACAAGCACGTCCGCTCGTCATGGCTCATCATATGAAAATGTAAATGTATGTGATTGTGGATGGAGAAATTATTAAATACGGTAACTTAACGATTTTCCTTTCAGGGTTATGTATACGACCATGAGTATAATGAAATGCTTTATGGTATGTTAACTTACCACTATGAGTAGCCACGTGCACAGTCTTGACGCAATTTATTTTCGTGCACTTCTTATTTGTACCGCAGCATTCGTCTCGTGGTCCACAGTCGCTATCTGTTTGACATGATTGAACTACAAGTGTTTTGCTCATTTAGGTATCTCTTCCTACAACAATACTTTGAAAAAAGCCCACTGCAGTCGGAGTTTTTCTGACACTCATCACAGCCAGTTTTTGTGCACTTATTATTTGTACCGCAGCATTCGTCTCGCGGCCCACAATCGCTATCTGTTTGACATGATTTCTCAATGCACGTTGAACTACAAGTGTTTTGCTCATTTGAGTATCTTTTCCTACAACAATACTTTGAAAAAAGCCCACTGCAGTCGAAGTTTTTCTGACACTCATCACAGCCAGTTTTTGTGCACTTGTTACCACGGCAACACTCGCCTGGTCCTCCACAATCCGTGTCGGAAAAGCAAGATTCGCGTAGACAATTTGATTGACACACTTTATGGTTGTTATATCCCATCTTGCAACAGTATCTGGAAACTAAATTTTAAAATGTTGTGATTTCATTAATAATTAATTCATGAAGAAAACACAAAGAAACCAATGGCCTTAAAAGAGTTTGAATATCATAAACCTCATTAATAATTAATGAAGAAAATTCAAATAAAATGAATGTTTAATCAATGTTTGTAAATCGCATAAAGATTTGTCCTGATTTACATAAACTCCAGCTTTGATTTTCTCGGCTTAGACAATGTTTATGTTTAAAATTACTTCGCCAATGAACTCATAAGATGGGTCGTTTAATAAGCACGCCGATAAAACAATATTCGCATTCGATCTTTATCTGATATACAAACTCTCGCCTTCGGCTCGGGTTTTTATATCAGATGAAGATTGGCTGCTCATGTTTTATCTAGTACATAGAATGTTCTGTAGATTTCATGTCAACCTCTTCCCCAGGGCATTTTGCCTCCACGGCTGAATGTCATCGGCTATTCAATTCCACAATCCCATTGGTCTGTTCAAAAACACGTTAATTATTTGGCAATATAATTTTATTCATAGAACTATAGTGTTTTAAAAAGTTTTGTTTTCAAATTATGCTGTAAACGTAAACTAAAAAATACCGAGAGTACAGACAAGATTCACTCGTCCTATATTTGCCGTGCAATGTGGTTGTCGGACTCATGGACTAAGAGTTATGCCAGTGCAGGATGCCCACTAGCAATACGTCGTGTAACATTAGGTAAATAGGAACTATTGCATCATGCAGTTGTGACAGTTACCATAGTAACGAGAAAGGACAGACAAACAGATTTTCAAGATGGCGATTAGTCAACCACGTTGTTATTAATGTTCACATTGTTTTACGAAATAAATTGTGCTTTCTACTGTTTTAATACTTGAATTATGGAATAGATCGAGAATTTAGTGAGCGGGCAACAAATTGGAGGTCCCACCGAGACTTTTATACATAAAAGAAGCTGTGAATGCGAAGGAAAAAGTATGATTTTTACGCTTTTCTAAATTCTTGATTTTCGTATTTTGATCTTTGCTTTTGGTTATTTGCTTTTGGCAATTATGGCTGAAGAACTACAAGTAGAGATGCAAACAACGGTTTGCCAAGCACCCAGAGAAACGCTCCAGGCTATGGCAAAGGATTTTGAACTTGATATTTCCGAACAAAGGAAAAGTACAATTGTTTGCATGATTTTTAACCATATTGATAAAGAATTGATGGACAAAAACGAGGAACAGCGAATGTTATTCTTGACAGAATTTCGCTCACGTTACTTTAAGAGCGCAGAACCAAAAGAAAAAGATGTTTCAGAATCAGTACCCCCTGTAAAACAAAACGCAGGACAAAGTCAAAGCACATTACAAGGTATGTTAGAATCTACAAGTGTATTTCGTCGACAATTTAAGATTGTAGGACAAATTGGGCAGCCAAATGAAAAAGACAAGTTGAGTTTCACATCCCTGACAAGACAAATTGACACTGGGGTTAAACAGGGGTACGCAGAACAGGAAATTGTGGGCGGTGTTATTCGTGCAATTAATGGTGGAATGGTTCTTCGAAGTTATGTAGAAACTTACAAGGATCTATCTCTAGAGCGGTTACGAAAAATTCTTCGAAACCATTATGATGTAAAAAGTGCAACTGAGCTATATCAAAGTCTTGCATCAATATGTCAAGGGTCAAAGGAAACACCACAAGAATTCCTTATGCGTGCCTTGGATTTACGCCAGAAAATCCTGTTTTCAAGCACTCAAGATCAAAGTGAGGACACTTTGGTTTATGAAAATGATCATATTCAAAAGCTGTTTCTACGTACTGTTGAAACTGGCCTTCAAGACGAAAATGTTAGAGTAAGGGTTAGGGGGTACCTCAGAAACCCCACAATTTCAGATGAGGAGCTTATTTTGCAAGTAAATAATGCAGTGTCGACAGAGAATGAACGGGTAAGAAAACTAAGAAACCAGAACCGCCCAAAGCCTGCCTAGGTTTCCCAGGTAGCAGAGAAAGCTGAGTCCCAAGATAACATTCTAAAGACTCTGGAAGCACTGAAAGTTGAAGTGGCACAAGTTAAGAGTCAGTTGAAGGATATCAACCAAGAAACTGAACAAGCTCGATTACCAGATTCGCCTGGGCCAGTAGACACTAGAAACCAGAGAAGAAATATGCCGAACTAGTGGAAATGACAAATGCTCTCATTGTTTCATTTGTGGAAGTGACAATCATTTTGCAATTGGATGTCGACAGAATCGTGGAAAGAATACTTTAAACTCCAGGAGGCTGCCTCTCCGGGGCCAGAAGTAGCCGAAAGAAGTTTGCGGTCCCAAAGATGTAGTTATTGTGGCAAGGACGATGATCAAATGACATTGTATTGTTGTGCACAATGCAAATGTATAGTTTATTGTTCAAGAAATTGCCAGAAAAGACACTGAAATGATCATAGGAACAATTGTAAAACTCTTCGGGACCTGACATGGACATGTCAAAACAAAACACGCAGCAATAATAAGACATTTACCAGTCACCTAACTCCTAGTGAGCATGCAAAGATTGCTAAGCTAGTAGGAAGACGGTGCACTGTAAAGTGTTTTCTAAATGAATTTGAGTCAACAGTATTATGGGATACGGGTGCACAAGTATCTATCGTGTCCAAAGAAATGATGGAAAAACACTTTCCTAAAAATGTTATAAAGAACATTTCAGAACTTATTAATGGTGAATTGGATTTAACAGCAGTTAATGGCACACAAATTGCGTATAGTGGTTGGACTGAGATAGAAGTTAGATTGATTTCATCAAAAGAAAAAGATTATGGTTCCTTTCTTAGTAACAAACGACAGTTTAGTATATCCCATTCTTGGATACAATGTTATTGAAGAACTAATCAAGCCGATGAATACATCTGATATTCAGTCAGCACATATTGCTACAGTACAATCTAGTTTTCAAGGTTTTGATGAGAAAGTGTTACTCGAATTGGTTAGACTGATACAGACAGCAAGAGCAAATGAACTGTGCACGATTAAGAGCCCAAAGAAAGATTTTGTTATTCCGGCAAAGAAAACATTTAAGGTTAACTGTCGAGCGAATACTGGACAGGTAGAAGAAACTACACTTGTATTGTTTGAACCGGACGAATTAACGCCCTGGCCAGACGGTTTATCGGTGCACGAAACGGTAACAACAGTGAAACAAGGCTCAACGTCTCAAGTAAAGATAGATGTGACTAATACAACTAATCATGACATTGTCGTGCATAAACACACAGTATTAGGAAGTCTTCAGTTAATTAAATCGATTACACGTGTAGACGTGAAGTTGGCAGAAAAGTCAAGCAAAGAGAAAGAACGAACAGTAACAGCCACACAATCCCAAGTGAATGCAATGGCGAAAGAAACTCGAGAAAGAGACAATACAAATGATGACCAATTTTTACCTGAAGTTGACCTTAGTGGATTAACAGAACGTCAACGTCAAGTAGTTACTAACATGTTGAAGGACGAATGTCACTCTTTTGCAAGAAATGATGAGGATATCGGTTATATCAAAGATCTAGAACTAGAAATAAATTTGACAACAAACGAACCAGTGCAAAAGAACTATGTATCGGTACCAAGACCTCTCTACCCCGAAGTAAAACAGTACATTGAAGATTTGTTAAATAACGAGTTTATAAGAGAGTCAAAATCAGCTTATTCATCCCCAGTAGTATGTATTCGCAAAAAGGATGGAACTCTGCGACTTTGTGTCGATTATAGAGAACTTAACCGTAAGACAGTGCCAGATAGGCATCCTATTCCGCGCGTCCAAGAAACTCTCGATAGTTTAGGTGGTAACGCTTGGTTTAGTGTATTGGATCAGGGTAAGGCGTATCATCAAGGATTTGAGAAACCATCCTGCCGACCGTTAACAGCATTTGTGACACCCTGGGGGTTATATGAATGGGTAAGAATTCCAATCGGTCTTATGAACGCCCCAGCAAGTTTTCGGAGGTTCATGGAACAGTGTTTAGGAGCATTACGTGATGAAATTACCATTCCTTATTTGGATGATGTGATTGTATTTAGTAGAACATTCGACGAACATGTCGAACACTTACGAACAGTTTTACGTCGCCTAAGAGAACACGGTGTCAAATTAAAGCAAAGAAAATGTAAATTGTTCAAACGTGAAGTCACATTCCTCGGTCGAATAGTGTCGAAAGATGGATACAAAATGGATCCCGAGAACATTAACGCAGTTGCGAGTCTAAAGAACGGTACTCCTCATACAATAGGAGATCTTCGGAAAATGCTTGGATTACTCAGTTACTATCGTCGTTATGTACCCAATTTCGCGCGAAAGGCTAAACCATTATACGACCTTGTTACACAAGCAGCAACAACAGACCCGTGTCATGATCAAGAGAAAGGTAACAAAAACAACAGAAAGAAAGGTCAAGTGCCATCATCATTCAAAATCGCGTGGGCTGAGATACATCAGACTGTGTTTGAGAAACTCATTGACCATCTGATAACACCTCCGGTTATGGCATATCCAGATTATCAAAAACCCTACATCGTGCACACTGATGCCTCGAAAGACGGTCTAGGTGCTGTCTTATACCAGGAACAGGAAGAGACAATGCGAGTCATTGCGTACGCCTCTCGGAGTGTGACGAATGCAGAAAAGAACTATCACCTCCATGCAGGAAAATTAGAATTTCTGGCACTCAAATGGGCAATCACCGACCACTTCCGTGATTATTTATATTACGCGCCTGAATTTACGGTTTATACCGATAACAATCCATTAACATACGTTTTAACATCTGCACGACTTAATGCCACAGGCTTAAGATGGATTGGAGAACTGGCCGACTTTAAGTTCAACATCCGTTATCGTCCAGGAAAACTCAATGGAGACGCCGATGCATTGTCCAGAATGCCTATGAATATTGACGATTATATGAAAACATGCAGTGAAGAGGTTAATCGCGACGCTTTCCAAGCGACTGTTTGTGGAGCAAAAGTACAGGTCGAGCAGTTTCAAACACCTTTGCTCTTTCCTCCTGAGATTACTCGAGCGGATGTTAGTTTAAACCAAGCATCTATAAATTTGAAGACAGCACAGAATGACGACGCATATATTGACCGCGTCATAACACTTAAAATAGCGAACACGTATTTGTCTCCTCATGAAAGAAAGCAGGAAAGCCATACTGTACAGCAGCTGTTAAGAGAATGGAATAAGTTAAAAGTGGGGACTGATGGAGTTCTGTACCGACTAGCAGGAACAGTCCGTCAAGTTGTCCTACCTGGACGTCTACGTCAACAAGTTTATAAAGAGTTGCATGAAGAGATGGGTCATTTGGGTTCTGAACGCGTCATTGACTTGGCTCGAGAACGATTTTTTTGGCCTCACATGAAACAAGATATAACTCACTTCGTCACGAAAGTTTGTCATTGCTTAAGGAGTCGGAAACCCGTAAGAAACCAACGTGAACTATTACATCCAATCGTAACCACCGCACCCTTCCAAATGGTTTCTATCGACTACCTTCACCTCGAAACAAGCGTAGGAGGCTATCAATACATCCTGGTTGTTATGGACCACTTTACGAGGTATGCTCAAGCTTACGCGACTCGTGACAAATCAGCCAAGACCGCTGCAGACAAGCTCTATAACGACTTTATCTTGCGCTATGGCTTCCCTGAGAGGATACACCACGACCAAGGTGCTGAGTTCGAGAATAAACTTTTCTTTAACCTGGAAAAAGTAAGCGGAATTAAACACTCTCGGACAACCCCTTATCACCCCGAAGGTAATGGGCAAGTTGAACGATTTAATAGAACGCTCTTGTCAATGCTTCGGTCCTTGCCAGAAAAATACAAAAGTCGTTGGCGTGATCATCTCCAGAAAGTCGTACATGCATTCAATTGTACCAGAAATGACGCGACAGGATACTCCCCATTCCTCCTACTCTTTGGCAGACCCCCGCGATTGCCAATTGACCTTATGTATGGTCTGAAACCCCCACCTGGCCATAGCACTTATCCTGAATATGTCAAGAAATGGCGAGAATCGATGTCCGAAGCATACCAACTTGCATCTGAAAAGGCAGAAAAGAACGCTACGAGTGGGAAAGTGCAATATGACAAGAAAGCTAAGAGTACGAGTCTACAACCCGGTGATCGTGTGTTAATACGAAATGTGAAAGAAAGGGGTGGTCCCGGCAAGTTACGGTCGTATTGGGAAGACAAAGTTTACAAAATCGTGCGTCAGAAATCAAATGAGATTCCCGTGTATGAAGTCATTCCTGAGAGTGGCGGGGAGAAGACAAGAGTACTGCATAGGAACATGCTATTTCCATGTACGTATCTTCCTGTGGAGAATCCTATTGTGAAACCAGCTCAGTTAAAAAAGAAAAAGAAGAGTGAGAAGGAGAAACAGGTCACACAAGATTATCTGACAGATAGTGAAGACGAGTTCGAGATTGCTACGTTTGCACCTGAATTAACGCGGACAGACCCAGAGGATGAATTCGTGCCAGTGTCGGTTGAAAATGAAGCCCAGCAGAGTGTTGAGGAAGCTGTACAAGAAGGTGCCACACCAGAAGAACTAGCTGAAGAGAGTCAAGCGGCGACTGGTACCACGGTAGCAGCGGAGGCTGAGACACAAGTTGATTCACACCCAGTTAGTTCACAACGAGTACGACGACCACCAACCAGACTGGGATATGGCAATTTGGGCCAACCAACGGAACATTGGACCAGTATTAACGCGGTACATGCACCTGCCACAAACAACATGTATCTACACCAATACCCTGTGCTCCCGACACCTCCAATACCGTTCTTTCCCCCAATACTTCCTATGTCATTACCTGTATTTCCATTATATTGGTCAAGTTGGCAAGGACCAATTATGCCATCAAACATATGGTGTTAGACACTGATATCAAGAGTTTCGAAATCAGAAAACGAAAATTGTTGAAATTGCCATCATGTTGCGAATAATGACTGTTAGAAAACAGAAACAATAAAACTTTACAAGAGTTAAATTTCCAGGAAAAGTTCTTGACCAACAAGAAGTGAAAGCGGGGCCCGAAAAGATAAAGAAACACTTAGTTTAGATTACTGTCTACGTTCAATATTTGTGAGTCTGATCAACTCACACAGTTGACCAAGAAGTAGCCAAGATGAGTACAGACTATAGCGTTAAATGTTGGGCTATATAAAAGATAATAAGGACAGCTTAAATTATAGGAGGGGTGAGTGTAGGATGCCCATTAGCAATACGTCGTGTAACATTAGTTAAATAGGAACTATTGCGTCGTGCAGTTGTGACAGTTACCATAGTAACGAGAAAGGACAGACAAACAGATTTCCAAGATGGCGATTAGTCAACCACGTTGTTATTAATGTTCGCATTGTTTTACGAAATAAATTGTGCTTTCTACTGTTTTAATACGTGAATTATGGGATAGATCGAGAATTTAGTGAGCGGGCAACACTTGCTCTAGACGAACTGAAATGGAAACCTTTATGTGAACGCAGAACACATTTCGTAGCAAGTCTTATGTATAAAATAACTCACGAACTGGCGCCAAAACGACTAACCAATATTTTTCAAAGGACCTCTTCTTCTTATTACTATAATATGCGAGGCTCTTCCACCAAACTCTTTTTGCCCAAACCTAAGACTGAATATCTTAAAAAAAGTCTTAGTTATAGAGGAGCGAAATTGTGGAACAGCCTTTCTGATGAAGCAAGAAACAAACATACTCTTGCTTCGTTTAATTCATGTATACGACACCTGGCCAATTAATTAATTAATTAATTAACAAATAATTACGTTAATTTAAAATATTGAACAGTACTAACATTAAATTAATTTGTAAATAATTATATACTAGTTGTATTTGTAAATGTATTGTAATTGTTGTTAACTGTAATGTAATGTAATGTATGACCATAATTTGTATCAATTGTATTTTTTAACTATTTAAATCTACGCCCCCCTTGGAAATCAGCCACCGCTGTAGGGGTTAGCGTAGTTAAATAAAGTTTTACCTACCTTACCTACCTACCACAAAGCGTTTGGCGCACTAACTAGTAGCTACTGCGCGAATTTTAATACATGTATTAAGGTATATTGTCGACATTGTGTAATGAAACTGTCAAACCTTTAACTTTTCCTTGTTTATATTTGGTTTATATTATATTATATTGTGAACTAAATGTTATTCTATTAGGCAAATGAGAACCATACAATAAATGTCTTAGTTCTTTTTGGTATTTTGATCGAACGCTCGCTTTATCTTTAGCCTACTTGCGCGAATTCTAGTAGCTATTGCGCGAATTTCAATATATACATGTATTTTAATATGGTCAAACCTTTAACTTGCCCTTGTTTATATTGTATTGTGAACTAAATGTTATTGTATTAGGCAAATGAGAACCATACAATAAATCAAAATAAACTGTCGAACCTTTAACTTGTCCCAGCTTACATCCCACTATATTGTACAAATTCGCGTCGGGTCCAAATTTTGGGGTTTTCGAGTCGTTGAATACAACATATTGATTGTATAAATCCGCCGGGTCGGCCAAATTTTGGAAGCCAAATTTTAGAGTCGTTTAATACAAGAAGAAAAACATTAATTCAACACGCAAGAAAGTCCAGAGTGCGACAAAAAATGAACACAACTACATCACGAATGTTTATGACTCTACAACGTATATTTATAAACAGTTGTTTATTAGTTAAAAAGTCAAACTGTCAAACCTTTAACTTGTCCTTTGTAAAATTCGCTGGGTCCAAATTTTGGGGTTTTCGAGTCGTTACACGAAGAAACACATATTAATTCAACACGCAAGAAAGTTCAGAGTGCGACACAACGTAAACTCCATAGGAAACCGGCACAACTCTTTGAAAATTCCACGAAACTGTGTGAAATATATTCTGATCACTCAGCCAAAAGGCGCCATTTTGAAACTGGACTGAATATGTCACCATTGGAGTTCGGAATTGTGCGCGTGCGTATAAGTCCATATAAGTCTACATATGGGCTAATAAACGAAAAATGCATCACAAGCATGGCATGAGCCGGCTATTACGTACATAAATACAGACTTCTTACTATTATATATGAATCGTGGAGTCGAAGAATCGATGGCATTTTGGATTAATCGTTGCACCCTGAGCCTGCGATGCGCAAACGCAAACTCGATTTCTCGACGACGAAAAAAAACAGAAGAAAACAGAAAACTAGGGATTTAAGACACTTGACCTTTCAGGTCAGTGTAATAATTATTGCTCGGTGACGTTGATCATAGAGTATATTTCACATGATCTGGATTTGAAGCAACAAATCATGCTATATGATGCATAGTGATTTGCATTAATTATTCCAACATTTATAAATGTATTGTCTTTAACCTATATTAGATGCAGGTTTATAAGCATGCGTGACCAGTTCCCATGGCTAGCTTTGCGACTGGATGTCGGAATTGGAGTTCGTAAATATAAATCTTTCTTACGCGGAAAAAACAACGTTTTGGCTTATGGGACGTAGAGACCATAACCATACGGTGTCGAAACTGTCAATTCCTTATGTTATTCAAAATAATGAATCATGTTGGGTTTGCGTGAAGTGCGAGCCAGTGACCCAACCAAACACGCGAGGCAACCAAACACGCAAGAACTGCGACGAGCAACGTAGGCATGTTCACAGAGGAGTTCCTATTTGATCAAGTACGCGAAAAAAAAAATGCAATGCTGTAAATAATGTAATCTGTGTAAGGTTATATCAGAATCGGCAATATTTTTATAAACTCTATTTCTAGATACGAGCCTTACGCAGAAGCGTACGTAGCCAGGATTTTTTTTTTTTGGGGGGGGGGCAGCAAAAACCTAGGTGGGGTTAGCATTCGCTTATTTTTGTATCTGCGAAGCAAATATATTGCCATCGTGCGCGTACCGGAAGTTTGTAAGCGTGCTCATAGCCAATCAACGACAGCGTATAGATGAAATGACGTAATGATACTAATTTCCAAATGGCGGTTTACTGAAGGGTAAATCAAAAGGCAATTTGTGAATTCACGATTCAAATTATACATCAAACGCAGTTTAAAATTTACAACGTCATTTTACTAGTCTGAATATGGCAAATGTCGATAGTGCATTTTTGGCAAGCATTTGAAGGATTTCATCATTTAATACGCAGTGGAAACGAAATGATTCGCAATTTTTGACAAGAAAATTATTGACTAATGGCATTGAGAATAATATTATGAAACTATGAAAGTAATGATTCTTCCACATGTTGCCGTTGTAGCTGTATATCGAGTTGTAAGTGTTGATGTTTATGTGCTTTCAATTTAACATTTTCATTGGTGACTTTAGTTAATATAAATTAGTTGAATGAAACCAATAGAAGGCTATATAATTTCGTAAGGTTACATAATTTCTTTATCAATGATCATAACTATATAGACAATTGGTGTCTGCTTTTATTACAGACTTTGAAGGATTATTTTTATACAAATTTAGCAGAGTCAGAAGCTAAGTCACACATATTGGAAACATTTCTCTTAAAGCACTTTATAGCTGTATGTGCATTGAATAATTGCTTTCATTAAAGAAAAGCCAAAGTAATAGTGGCTGCATAAAGAGCAGAGATTCAGTTTTAGATTGGAATATAAATACTTATAGTAACAGTTGCAACCAGTCATAATTATCAACTTGCAGCATTATACTATATATCCTGGAGGGGGTGCTCCCTTCTTCACCCACCCTAATTTCTGCAACTGAATGTCATTGCCAAGAACACCAGGCAAGCAATTTATATCCCCCTTCACCTATCCTATACTATATTGTCTTATAATCACCAACAACCATATGTCATAATGGGATTTATTTATAGCACAAAATGTACAAAACTAACATAATATTCTGTTTAGTGGATTTTCTTCCACGACAAAATATTATTGCATGGATCTGGTATGCTGAATTATATCATTCTATTCAAATCATTCTATTCAAAATGCAAATCAAAGCTCGTCAGAAGGCCTTTTCTCGTGGTGATAAGTCAAGATACAAACAACTATGCGAGAAAGTGGCAAATCTTATAGCTAAAGCTAAAGCCACCTACTATCGGTCCAAGGCCTCAGAATTTCGTACCTCGAATCAATCGAAGTGGTATAACTGTATCTACTCTTTAGTAAATGCCGAAAACACAACCCACACCCAATTTCCACACAGGCCCGAAAACCTAGACTTATCCGACTTGGCTGAAAAACTTCAGAAAGCCTTCACTAAACCATGGTCGGACCGTTACACGAATGTCGCCTTTGAAATACCTGAAGTGAACCACCCACATAAGAATAACAAACCACCCCTTCCTTCTATTGGCCAAGTTAAAGCGGTCTTAAAACATCTTAATCCAAGAAAAGCAACTGGCATCGATAAGGTTCCTGCATGGATGCTCAAACAATACCACGAAGACCTAGCTCCTGTGGTTTATGACATTGTGTGCTGTAGTATAAGTCAATGTTGTTATCCATCACTCTACAAACATGCCCTAATTTTTCCTGTTCCTAAAGTGCACCCGCCGAGAGACATTAACAATGATTTCCGCCAGATATCAGTCTTACCCCATCTTGCCAAGATCCTGGAAAAGATCCAGCTCCAGTTAAATATTGAAGACCTGAAAATTAAGAATAACCAGCACGCGTTTACTCAACATCGAAGCGCAGTCTCTGCGTTAATATCAACTACCCAAACCTGGTTTAATGCCACTGATTGTTCAAAAACAGGCAAAATGGGGTTCATGCGGCCTTCATTGACTTTCGTAAGGCCTTCGACCTTGTGGATCACAATATTCTTTTGAACAAATTAGCAGCTATGAACATAAATAAACCCTTCTGGTTATGGATTAAAAGTTTCCTTTCCGGAAGAGTTCAACAAGTAAATCTCAATGGTACCTTATCATCCATTGTAACATGCCCGGCCGGAGTCCCGCAAGGCTCTGTAATATCTCCCATTCTTTTTAATACCTCCATTGATGATTTGGAGGACGCCTTACCAGAACAACTAAAAGTCAGTACGAATAAGTATGCAGATGACTGCACACAACACCAAATAGTGAGCGTAGATTCTAATAGTAATTTACAACAATCTATCAATGAAGTAAATAACTGGGCGGGGTTAAATAAAATGGCAATTAATGCTAAAAAAACTAAGGACATGTGGATCTCGTTCACGGACGCTATACCTGAACCACCACGTCTTCGTATTGGAAATGAGTTAATAGAAAGGGTCAACGCTTTTAAATTACTTGGCGTGTCGTTCCAAAATAATCTAAAATGGAACGCACATGTTGAAGAGATTACACGTAAAGCAAATAAACGCCTTTACTATCTTAGAGAATGCAGGAAATCGCAGTTACCAGCTGAAGTCGGTATTATTACCTATCAATCCAAAATAAGACCAATTCTCGAGTATGCATCACCTGTCTGGGCGGGACTCCCTAATTACCTGCGAGATGAAATAGAGCGGGTTCAATCCAGGAGCTTAAGAATCCTTGGCCTGGAAAAAGATTACCTACCACCGTTGAACGAAAGAAGGGAAGAGGCAACTAGTCGAGAAGTTGATAGGTTTATGAACGATCCACACCATCCCTGTCGCAGTGTTTTGCCAAAATTAATTAACAATCAGTACAATTTAAGGAACATTGACCGGAATCGCAATATATCATTCTTCTCAGGAACTGAAAGGCATAAACATTCATTTTCAGGTAGAGCTTGTAAATATGTATAAATAGTTTTAACTTATTAGAAGAACTTATTAGATTAAAGAATTTATTAGTTTTAACTTCTTAGTTAGTTTTCTAAATTATCTTACAACAATTTGTAATATAAAGACGTATCCGCAGCATATATACTTTCTTAAACAAGTAATTGTAAGTCCATTGTACTTTTTTATCTTAAGATGGATGAATAAAGCTATTATTAAATGCAATAAAAATCACGTGCAGAGAGTGGGCGCGCGCGAGGGGGTTCTCTTCTCCCTTCCCGTCTTTCCCCGCGAGCTTTCCTTTTCAGTTTTCCTCGCGCTCGCATTTGCGTGTGTCTCCCACTCCCCGCGCGTGATTACTACATTTGCGTGTGTCTCACGAATCGCGATATCTCAATTCTCAAATTAATTCAGCTTTGATTGCTTTGCCTTTGTTTTAAATTTTCAAGCAATTTCTCGAGCTCTATTTCCAAGACCTTTAGAGACGACTGGGGACGAGTCAGATTTAAAGTGCATACGTGAAGCTTAATTGGAATGTTATTCTTGAGGAATCAAAGCTTGTTGCTGGTGCTTTGGGCATTAATGAACAGTTTCAGAAAAAAAACAACGACGGATTCACAAGGCATTTTACTGTATGATGAAAACCGGGATAACGAATGGGAAGTACAAAACAACGAAGCGCTGTTAATTAATGTTCAGAATAAACATCATTAATGTGTCTTTAGACACAGTAATTAGTGAAGTGACGCGCATGCATGCAAATTTGAAACAAGTCGGAACAATTGAACAAAACAGTGGTTTGCTTTCTGTAGAACCCTTCGGTATGACAGGGTTAGAGGACTTGGCAGAGAATTCAGACCCATCACTATTAGATCGTACTCTCTCAAAATTATATCCGAATGATCTAAATGAACTAACCAAATCTTGGAAAAACTTCGTCTCGGTGAATAAACTAAAGCAAAATGACAATTTGTTTGGTAAATTGTCATCTCTTCAGTTGCGTAACAAGATTTACGAGCAAGGCATATGTCCACAGATTTGTGTTGACCTAAGGATACCAGTTTCATCCGCTTCTAGAGAACGGTCTTTTAGTATACAATGGGGCAAGAACGTCTTACTGGACTAATTACACTTTCTTCAGAGTGACATAGCGAGAAAGATCAACTACGACACTGTACATGTATACGACACAGATAGTATTGGCTCTTAGCCAATCATCGTTCAGATTTTTATTTCAACAACAATTCTGAGTCATGCTCATTGGTTATTATAATTTTCTAAATATTTATATAAGCACTATAACATTTTGAGTTATTTGGTCACTTTTATAAGGTAGGTTACAGTCCCTTCTGCGCATGCGCGGGCTTTGTTTACGTTTTTTGTTTTGATCCACATTAATTATATAAGATGAAGTATATGACGAGTTCAAAGTAACATTCCACATAATTTGTGACCGAGGAGTGCAATGTTTGACAATACTTCGCTTCATTTCTTGTACATTTCTACACTGCAAATTTTTGTACACAATATAAACACAATCTTATACTGTAACTGTTTAACTGTAAACATTGTGAATAAAGTTATAAAGAGGCCGCTTTGAACGTTGTGGGACTTGCTATATCAACAGCTGGGGCGGCGAACCGAAATCCCGAAGGTGTGAGTTCGAATAATTTGTGTTTACCTTTGGAGTGTCTCATCATGAATATATTTAATGCGGTATCAATCCCTCGAAACATGTTGCCAGTGTTGTTGTTGTCATTATGACAGAAGCGCTTGGCCTTGGGTAAAGCTTTTCGCTTGACGAAATTCGAAACAAGTGTGATTGAGAATGTGGTTGCAGTTCCTGTCTTCGTGGCAAAGCCAAGGGCGAAATTTTTGACCGTGCAAAAGATGGATATACAGCTTTATTTGTTCAAGCTCGTGCGCGCTATGGAGATGATTTCGTTATAAACAACAAAAGAGTTCAATAGATTGACAGTGACGAGAGTACGAGACGCTAAGATTATATTCAACTTTTCAGTTGTGTTATAAATATGTATGTTTTGAAATTATGAACTGGAAGTATGAATTCTTTGATATTACTCTCATATTGACACTAAATGATGATATTCTTGTGACACTGAATGATCTAATAGCAATATTAACTTGAACAATTCTGGTCAATCTAGTGATCACGTTAGTTCATCATATCTCTTCAAGACAGAGGACAATTGCTAAATATATGCTTGTTTCGCTGTATATCAGAGCCCATCAGACTGTTCATGAAACACTGATGAAATTTTTATTTACATAAACGAATCAGTCTTTCTTTTTCTTAACAGATTTATTGGGTTATATGATAATACAAATAATTTATAAACAATTATTATTAAAACACATATATCCAAGGGATAGGCATGAATATGACTCAAGGGCTTGTGCTCCCCCCCCCTGAAAGTATTGAATATACTAAATATAATTACAGTTTGTGACATGAATTCAGGTAAGCACCATTCACATAAGAACCTGTTTAGGCTAACTTGGAAAAAATCTAGGTTCTTAGGGTTTTACTGTCTAGTCTAGGGTTTTACTGTGTTGTCTGATTTCATGTCACAAAACAGGCCATGGGCATGGCAGCTTGTTCTGACAATATATACCTATATATGGGATGGTGCCACTCTTTGTGACACAAGATTAGGCAATCATAGTACAATATGAAGTGGCTTGTGTTTCAGATTGCTTTGTGTAGGAGGCAATCCATCTAGGAGAAAGAAAGCTCGGATTTCAAACCCCCAGATCCCACATTGGACAATACATGTAGTGAATACATGATCATTAAAGCTTGGAAATTAGGTTAAATTCTTAAAGAAAAGCGACTCATTTTTGGTATTCGAGGTATAATTTAATTGTATATACATATATATAAATTGCGCACAAATTATCTACCTAATAGCTATGCCGCGGTAAAGCTATACTGTAAAGCTGCTAACACTTTATTTATCTCAATGACATTTTCAGTGTTCTGGATAATTTTCATTACTTTGACATTGTGAAGAGTTTATTTTCTTTGATTTATATACATTTTTAGATTTGATTTGTCTTCATGTGATAAAATAAAAACCTGAATTGCTAGCCTAAAATTCTTATTTAGGGTGTCTAAATAAAAATTTTTAGCCTGACAGGTTCTTAAATTGTAGGTTCTTATATGCAAGCTTTTAGTCACAATTAGGGTGAAAAAATATACTAGTAATTATTAATTGAGTTTGTTTACATCATATAAGTTTCTGTGATCAAAATGTTTTATAAACTAAATGTCTTAGGCGGTGTTTATGTGGAGGGGAGCCAGCCCGGTTACCTGAGCTAATTTAATTTAATTTTTAAAAGTCAATTTTTAAACCTTACACCAAAGTGTGTTTAGTTATCGAACTACGAATCAAATTTTATAATCGCTGACTTTTTAACAGCTATCAGCACAAAAAAAATTCTTAGTTTTGCTGAATTAACGTCGGCAAAAATTTGCCGGCCTGGGAGGTTGATAGGTCGGCATTTAGGTCGGCATTGCCGAATGCCGACCTCGTTTCCGAGGGCTGTAAGCTGCTTTGATTAAAATATACTTTGATCAGAGAAACTTTTTATGTGTTTCTATTAAGTGAGCACAATTTGTCCATGAGAAGACAGTCAAAGACAGTAAAGCACGGTCAAGTAGATTAATTTATATCATTTATCATTCTGACAATAAACACTATATAAACAGCCATCCAAAACATGTTGACTCCAAATTGCTCATTAACACTTTTTCATTGACAACTCCTACTCACGAGTATCATATCTTTAGGCTTTAATTATATGGGTTTCAGTTTGTAAATTAAAGAGATAGAACAGTTCGTATGTAACTATAGTGTATAATTAAAATAGTGAATAAAGATAATTTTATAGTCATTAAAACCTCGATTGATGGGCTTCAACAAGCGATTTCACTGAAGTGTCCACAGTGAAGGGAGTGAATAGCAGCTATGTTGGGTGAAATGTCCAATCCTTCTTGGATTCTTTTCTTGAAAACCTTTAGTAGAAGCTTGAGGATCAGAGGATGTAGGTTCATGGGGAAACGCAGACAGAAATGGCACGCTCTCCATCGAGGAAAACAATAAAATAGATACACTTTGATACACTTTGTAAGCATCCCTGCTAGCGTGGCATTCTTTCCTACTCGTCATGTTGCCTCAAAAACTCGTTATTTGAAGGATTGTCGCTCAAAAAAGCTCAGTATATTTTGGAAACTTCTATAGCTTCACTCCTTCGCTTGCGAAAAAAACAACGCGCGTGTTATTGCCAGAAATGAGACTGGACCGAGTATAAACCGAGATGCCCAACTTCTGGTGGAGTCCCCAGGCAAAAACAATCACAGACATGCGCAGAAGGGACTGTAACCTACCTTTAAACTAGGTAAAATTCATCTTCATCGAAGGAATTTTTGTCAAAAATAAGGAAATTTTGTGCATTTGGAAAGAAAATTATTTTTTTGAAAGTGGAAATGGAAGCACTGAATTTACACCCCGCCATATATTTATAACAGTTCGTGATTTCGAAGTTACAATATTTCGCTCGATATTTCGAGCCGATGAAGCTTTATTAACCGTGAATAAGCGTAATAAAACATCAGGGATGATTGAGTAATCTCCAGGTAAGAATCTTGTTATGTTTAATGTATAATAGGGCAATTTTGAAAGGAAATATTTGCTTTTTTCATTCGTGGATTTTGAGAATGCACGTGTTTGATGACCTTTGATGTTTCGGCTTAAAATTTAAATTTGCCGCGACAATTTCGAAGTATAAGTTACAATATTAATTTTACATTATTAATTTTTTTTTTTTTTTTTTTTTTGACGTGACGTGACGTGACGCCAGCAGAGGCGACCGTGCGCCGCCTTGCTCTGTAAAATTATATGATTTTGTCATTGCTTCTTTGGATTTGTAAACAAAATATATAACGAATTGGTAGATAAAGTCGACGTCTTGGAAAATCTGTGGTATTTTTCAAATTATCTTGGTCATTTATTGAGTAATTGGTGGATTTTTGCTCATTTTTGTACCGAATCTGACATTTCTCGTTGCCTTTTCCTTCGCGCAAGCTAAACGGACGGTTAATCTCACGAGTGCAAACGAACACGCCAACACGCGCGCTTAATTAAGCGCGCGCGCTAATTAATAAGAACAAAATTAATACAATTCCTAATCCTATTAGAAATGATTTTCCCAAAATTCATCTACGTTATTGTTTTTCTGTGGTTGGTTGTACGTGGAATAAAAAATACGAAAGAAACCAAGATTAATTTGTTCTATGCCTCAACGAAAATGCTTGGAACACCGTATTCCTATCGACTTCGTCGTGTTAAGAGACATGTAACTTTGCTCTCGGTTCATCGTTTTGTGCACGGACTGTTATTGTTACAGAGATCGTCTTTGCCTTTGCTGTTAATTCTTTTAGCTAACGATGTGGAATTAAATCCTGGTCCAGTTATTTCATCTGAGCATCTCGAACACTGTTCATCCGTCGTAAATAATCGAAGCAACACCATCGCGACTGAACGTAAGACATTTCGCTGTTTGAGCTGGAATACGCGAAGTTTGTTTAGTTTACATAGAACATCTGATGGAGATATGATATCAAATAATTCAAGTCTTCAAGATTTTGTATACTCGGAGCAAATAGACATCGTTTTCCTCACTGAAACGTGGCTGTCCGATAAACACTTTGATGCAGAAATTTTACGTCAAGATTATAACGTTTTCCGTGTCGACCGTAAATGTAAAACCGGCGGTGGCGTACTAATAGCTACAAAAGAGTCTTCTTTTACAGAAACCAAGCAAGTATGCTTTAATCAATCAGATACTAAACTAGAAATCGTCTGCGTTGAATGCGCCACTAACAATGCGCGAATCCTTGTTGTCTGCTGCTACAGAGCTCCTGACTCCTCGTCAAAATGGCTTCTCTCCTTTAAAAAGTTCTTAGACTACATCATGGACACTTACGATAAAATTATAATGACTGGTGATTTCAACTTCCCGCGAATCTCGTGGTCTGAAAGCATGGTTATCCCAACCGGTGAATCCGAGAGATTTTTCTACAACACCTTATCTGACCATTACTTAAGTCAATTGATCTTCGCTCCAACAAGAGAAACTAACGTTCTTGATCTTATCATGACAAACATTCCAGACAACGTTAACAACATTGAAGTAATTGATCCAACCAATTTCAATTTGTTTTCCGACCACAAGTGCATACTCTTTGAGTTTCAAAGTACAGCAACACCTTCCCACAAGCTCAAAAGATCGGTTTACGATTACAACCGTGCGGATTTTGAAAAAATGAACCGTACTTTTGAATCGATTGAATTTGAATTTAGCGATCCCACATCGATGTCCGACATTAACGAGAACTGGAATTTATGGAGAGACACTTTCCTTGCTGTAGCTGACGAATGTATTCCAACAAAGATTGTAAAAGGAAGGTACAATCCACCATGGTTGACCGGTGAGATAAAATCTTTGATCAAAAAGAAAGAAACACTACGGCGAAAAATCCGTCGCGGAACAAATTCTGCTGCACTTGTACAAAAATACAAGAATCTCCGCCGTACATCTAAGAGATTAATCAAAGAAAGTCGGGAAAAGTTCTTTGGTTCCCTAAGCGAAGCTCTACCATCCAATCCGAAACTGTTCTGGTCATTTTTTAAAACAACCACTAAATCCAGCCGTATTCTACAGCAAGTTTCCGTCGCGACAGGCAACGAAGACTCCCCACGCTTAGATTCCACTAGTCAAAAACAAGCTGCAGAAATGTTCAATGACTACTTCCACTCAGTATTTCTAACAGAAGGTGATGATATTTCAATCCCCACTACACCTGTATGTGAAGAGACTATTTCTGACATTATTTTAGACCCAAGTGAAGTATATGACGTTCTTCATTGCCTCGATCCTAGTAAAGCATCTGGTCCAGATAATATACCAATCCGCTTACTAAAAGAATGTGCGCACTCCATCACACCATCATTAACATGTCTCTTCAACAAATCCTTAAAGCAGGCCTCCCTACCATCAGAATGGAAACTGTCCAACATCATCCCGCTTCATAAAAAAGGAATCAAGAGTTTTGTTGAGAATTACAGACCAATTTCCCTCATGTGCGTTGTTGCGAAAGTTTTAAACGTTGTGTTTACAACCGTCTGATTGGTCATATAGAGAACATGATATCCGTCGCACAGCATGGTTTTCTGAGAGGAAAGTCTTGCACAGGTCAGCTCATTTCCGTTCTTCACCGCATCAGTCAAAACCTGGATTCAGGGAAACAAACAGATATCTTGTATTTCGATGTTGCTAAAGCGTTCGACACGGTGAATCATAGCCATCTTTTAAAGAAACTCCAACGATTTGGACTTAAGGACAATATTTTAACGTGGTTTAAAAGTTATTTATCCGGACGACAACAGCGTGTACTAGTCAACGGTGAGATTTCAGAGACACGTCCAGTTTCCTCCGGCGTTCCGCAAGGATCAATACTCGGTCCACTCCTGTTTCTCATCTACATAAACGACCTTCCCGAATCAATAACCTCATCCGCTGTTGACGTTTCCTTGTTTGCCGACGACACAAAATGCATCTCAGTTATTGAATCACCGGTTGACGCCTGTGTCCTTCAAGCTGAAGCGAGAAACGTGGAGAAATGGGCTGAGTTTTGGAGGCTCAAATTCAACGCCGAAAAATGCAAAGTTCTGAGCGTTACGAGAAAACGTCATCCTCTTGTTGCTGAATACATTGTCAACGGTAAAACTTTGCAGCATGTTTCCTCGCAGAAAGACCTCGGAGTGACGGTTTGTTCAGATCTCAGATGGAACACTCATATTTACGAGCAAATTACGAAAGCCAACCGCCTACTTGGTATGCTCAAACGTTCGACTATCAAAGTCAAAAACGTAAATACCCGACGCTGTCTCTACCTTACACTTGTGAGATCCCATCTTGCTTATGCCTCACAAGCGTGGTGTCCACAGACTATCACCATGTGTATGGAGCTCGAACGCATACAACGTAGAGCGACCAAATTCGTACTGTCTTTACCATTCCAAACGGACATGCCATACAAAACGAGACTCGCTGCGTTGAATATGCTACCTCTCTGTTACTGGCACGAATATCTTGATATCCTGTTCCTCTTCAAATGCAAATATGGCTTGGTTAAAACTGATATCCTACCCGAAGAAGTGGACACTCTGACTTCAACCATAAATCTACGCTCTTCTAATAACTCTCTTGTAAAATATAACATTCCTAAAGTAAGAACACTATGTCACCAGAACAGTTATCTTATACGAGTATCGCGTGTGTGGAACTGCCTACCAGACGAGCTACGGAAACCAGAACTATCATTGCAGAGCTTTAAATCACGTGTTATAAACTATTACCACTCCGCAACATTAACCGTGTTTGACCAGGAAATTCCGCAGACGTGGAAATCAGTTTGTCTGAAATGTCATAAAGCCAGGCAGCTTACTGCAACAATGAAATGTTGTTCTTAATTGAATTAGTTATTTTGGCAATTATTCAATGTAGTATACTTCATTTTATCCGATGTAGAGTTGGGTTTTTCGCCATTTTCGTTTTATTTTATCGACGGATACAGAACCTATATATATTCTCGCATTTATTC
>CACRXK020001935.1:0-47949 GCA_902702795.2 Paramuricea clavata | reverse complement strand
ATTAATCCAAAATGCCATCGATTCAAGTGCTATTCGATTCCTCGACTGCTTGATTTAGTTTTCATAGTAACAAGGTCCGTATTTATGTACGTACTAGCCGGCTCATGCCATGCTTGTGGTACATCTTTCTTTATTAGCCCATACACTTGTACGCACGCGCACAATTACCAGTTCCAGACCTCCTGAGTCCAACACCGCGGAAAAACGTCTGCGCATGCACCAAATTATGAAATTTGAATAGCGGGGAATTTGAATATCAATTTCTAAAACAAAAACATGCTTATTAATTGGTCAAAAATTAGTAAAACAAACGAGAAAATATAGCAAATGGGTAGACTAGACATTAATTGAAAGCGTCCTGCCATTTACAGTATGGAATGAAATATAATTCATGTAAAAAATTGTTGATTTTAACGGACACGACTTCGAAAATTTTTGCAAAATTATTCAAAACAAAAATTCAAACTCAAAAGTTAAGAAAACTCTCGAAAAGTTAAGCTTCTTAACCCACTTAAATTGTAGAATAAATCCTAAAGTTTAATTATTGTGAACACGAAAATTTTTTTTATTTGGCGCCACAGTTTTTTTTAAAGAAATGTATCTCAAACGAAAATTCGGTAATGGTCGTTGCTTAGTTGATAAACAAAATGTTTCAGACGATAAATTTGCCAACAATCACCTTTAGTTCATGTTCTTGTACAATACAATTTCTTGAACCTTCTGGCTGTATTTATTCCTAGTTTTTAGAATGACATGTTTATTTCTGCGCTCGAAATCTGGCTGTAAAGACGCACAATGAAGTCACTTCTTTTTACCGCCATTTTGAGCCTTCGGAAACATTCGGAACAGCTTCTCATCAAGTTCGCAATACTATTACAGGTAAGGTGGACGCATGCGCAGACGTTTTTCCGCGGTGTTCCTGAGTCCCTATATCCATCAGAGGCCATGTGCATTTATGGATAACGTTTGTATTTGTGAGTAATACTTGTGTCTCATTGGGCATTACGAAAACATCTGCTGAGGATCACGCCACGCTTTTAGCATTTCACCGTTTCTTTGTAATATTGTACGGGATTTGTACCCCGCGAATTTATACAATAGAATGGAATATAAACAAGGACAAGTTAAAGTTTTGACTGTTTGACTACAAAATATTGTATGCGCAGAGTAGAATTGTATACTCAATGTGTTTGTATCATATGCAATACACATATAGTCATTCGCGCATCCGTAATGTACAGTCAATGGCGCGACATCCGTGATGGGTCCAAAGTTAATAAACCTGCTACTGATCGACTTAAGACGTTTTACCCTCAGACAATACATCTATACAAAACGCGAAATCATTTACTTGCTACTGATAACTACAAGAAACATACACTTTATTGTGTTACTGAAGGTTTGTTGCGTCAAACAATAACATTACTTTTAACTTCGATGCGAATTTTAATACAAGTAAGGCATGGTATCATATAAACAACTCGAGCTCGTGTCTCACCGGGATATCCAAACACTCGAAAACAATGTATGAAAACACTCGCGCTTGGCGCTCGTGTTCTCATACATTGTTTTCTCGTGTTTGGATATCCCGGTGAAACACTCGCTCTCGTTGTTCAAATATTACATGAACAATGTAAACTAGCCCTACATTTCGTCGAACATAACTTCGGCCCCTTTGGACATATCTTTTTCGTAATGTATTAATGAATCAGAATCCAAAACACTATTTATAGTGTTATTTTCAAGCTTGTGTCTTACTTCAGATTTTCATCTTTTATTTCGGTATTTACAGAATATTTATATTTTTAGCGCGTCGCATAGAACGTACATCAAAACAACGCGCTGTTTAAATCGTAGGGGTCTAAAATTCGACTTAAGATATTTTACTTTCAAACTGCACTTCCTCGGAAGTTGACTGGTTGGGGTTTTTTCGTGCAACGCCTCTGGAAATGCAATATCTGGATCGCTGAGTTTTTCGAATTTTATACGTTTAATATACGGACTCACGGAATGTAAACAATGTTCTGTGTTAGCGCATCGCATGCTCAGAGCTAAACCATGTGCATTCGTGGATAACGTTTGTATTTGTGAGTAATACTTGTGTGTTTATTGGGCATTACGAAAACATCTCCTGAGGATCACGGCACGCTTTTAGCCTTTCACACTTTGCGTCTGCGGTTCACGACTTGTATTCTTGTCTATTGCACTGTAGCTCGTATGTCGTCATTTTCAGGTCAGTGTGAACGCCTGAGCAGGCGTCTTGTTAAATTTAAAGTGCTAATTAAGACGCATCATTTTAAGAAAGCTTATTATTAATATTGTTAATTATAATTTTATTTTATTGATTAATTAATTAATAAAATATAATATTTTATTAATATTCTATCTTGTAAATCACCTCTATATTGTAATGCACACTTAATCAAATACATATGTAAAATCGCGCAATAGAAATATTAAATATTATTATTATTGTGTTTCTGGCGACACATTGGTCCTCCAGTAATATATCCTTGTTCCCAGGGCTTCTCGGCTGCCTTTACGTTGTCACATTGGGGTTATCTTCTTACGTCACGCAATCACGAATTAAACTAGTCCCTAACCCTATAAACATCGTAACCAGCAGCCCTGATTTTTTTGCCTGCAAGCAAATTTTGCCCGATAATCTAAAGGCGGTGCCTGCGGAGGAGGCTAGGTCAACATTTGTTTCATCGTTTTTTACTCCCAGTTGCTGTTTGGCAAAGCTTGGTTCCGTCTCGGGATCATGTCCTCCAGGTGCTTCTAAACTTGGCTCGCTCGAGTGCTATTTGTGCAACAGGAAATGCGCTCTGTCAAAGATTTCAACGGCAGATTCCTTTAGCGATTCAACTTCAGTCACCGTACTGCCACCACCTAGGATATCGTCTACGTATAAACTGTCCTTAATCTCGACGACTTCGTCAGGGAATTCTTCTGCTACGCTCGTTAGGTGCTGATCTAGCATTCCTTCGAGAAGAAATGGGGACTGATTCAACCCGAAAAGTGCTCTGGTAAATCGATAGATCCAGTGGAAACGCAGTACATCCCTATCTTCCTCTTTGATTCTTACTTGAAGGAAGGCTTGCTTCAAGCCTCCTGATAAAGCAACTGGTTTAAAACGATTCCGCACGAGAATATCCCACAGTAGATTTTGCAGGACCGGGCCTGTCTCTAAACAATCGTTACAGGAAGGTGAATCATCAGACTCCGCACAGACGCGTCATAAACTATGCGCACTTTCGTTGTCTCGGCTGACTCCTTCACCACAGGTTTGTGAGGAATATAGAATTTTCGTTGATTCGACTCTTGGGGTGCCTTTCTCCTGGTCCTTAATTATTTCCTGGTACTGTTTCATAAGATATGGCTTCTTCTCCAGTCTCTGTACTAGTTTGGCCAGCCTCGCTCGGCTTTCCGGCTCATTGCTTGGTAAATCCTCCATCCCAGGCTTCCAGAGAAGACCAGTTTCATACCAGCCCTCTTTACTCTGTCTCAATTGCTCTTTAAAGTCCTCGTAAATTGATTGCTCTTAGCTTGGAGACTCTTGAACGCCAAAGACATCAAGATCACATAGCTTCTGGTAGACGTGCATCGAGGTCTTCGTAAATAACATCTTGGTAAAATCATCATCTGTTCCTGGGGACATTATGGTCCACCCGAACTTCGCAAACTCCTCCACTGGCTCTCTGGTTTGACCTACACGTGGTTGGGAAGGCGTTTTCGCATAATCGCTTGCTCCTAAGATTAAATGAATCGGAAGTTCTTCCTTCTCATCTAATCGTCCAATGTTACTCCTTTGAGGTGTTCAAACCGTTTGATTGTTTCATTGTACTTAGGATTTGGCAAACTTAACAGATTACTTCGTTCTACTCTGGTAATTTCCGTGTTAAGGACAAATGAATCCTTCACATCAGTGACTTCTAACTTGTGTACATCAATTGTTTTGAATTTTTTTCTGTGTTGGTGTTGTGTACTTAGGTGAATAATATGTTTGCGATGTTACCACAGGGGGCCCCACTATGAGTTATGATTGAAATAATATTGTATTTATTTTTAAAAACCTACTTGAATCCCTTGATAATCGATTATTTCTTCTCTCGAAATTCTGTAAACATTTTAAACTGCTTGAATCCATTATACTATCACTCTACATGAAGTATAGATGATCGCTGACAAGTAAGAACGCGGGCGCGAAAATACGAAGGCGGCAAAAGAAGGAAGAATTAAACTTCTTCCTTCTTTTGCCGCCTTCGTATTTTCGCGCCCGCGTTCTTACTTGTCAGCGATCATCTATACTTCATGTAGAGTGATAGTATAATGGATTCAAGCAGTTTAAAATGTTTACAGAATTTCGAGAGAAGAAATAATCGATTATCAAGGGATTCAAGTAGGTTTTTAAAAATAAATACAATATTATTTCAATCATAACTCATAGTGGGGCTCCCTGTGATGTTACTCTGAGTGCATATCCACACCGGGCGAGCTTGAAAAATATGCGCGGCCACGGTGGGATTCGAACCTACGACCTTTGGAATACTATCCCAATGCTCTTCCAACTGAGCTACGCGGTCAGGACGGTTCGAGTAAGTGATATTTCGGAACAGTATCTAGTTCCTTCAATACCAATGTGTTCTTGTAATATGAATTTTTTTCTGTGTTGGTGTTGTGTACTCAAGTGAATAATATGTTTGCGATGTTACTCTGAGTGCATATCCACACCGGGCGAGCTTGAAAAATATGCCCGGCCACGGTGGGATTCGAACCTACGACCTTTGGAATACTAGCCCAATGCTCTTCCAACTGAGCTACGCGGTCAGGACGGTTCGAGTAAGTGATATCTCGGAACAGTATCTAGTTCCTTCAATACCAATGTGTTCTTGTAATATGAATTTTTTCTGTGCTGGTGTTGTGTACTCAGGTGAATAATATGTTTGTGATGTTACTCTGAGTGCATATCCACACCAGGCGAGCTTGAAAAATATGCCCGGCCACGGTGGGATTCGAACCTACGACCTTTGGAATACTAGCCCAATGCTCTTCCAACTGAGCTGCGCGGTCAGGACGGTTCGAGTAAGTGATATTTCGGAACAGTATCTAGTTCCTTCAGTACCAATGTGTTCTTGTAATATGAATTTTTCTGTGCTGGTGTTGTGTACTCAGGTGGATAATATGTTTGTGATGTTACTCTGAGTGCATATCCACACCGGGCGAGCTTGAAAAATATGCCCGGCCACGGTGGGATTCGAACCTACGACCTTTGGAATGCTAGCCCAATGCTCTTCCAACTGAGCTACGCGGTCAGGACGGTTCGAGTAAGTGATATTTCGGAACAGAATCTAGTTCCTTCGATACCAAGGTATTCTAGTAATATGAATTTTTTCTGTGTTGGTGTAGTGTACTCAGGTGAATATGATATTTGTGGTGTTACTCTGAGTGTATATCCACACCGGGCGAGCTTGAAAAATATGCCCGGCCACGGTGGGATTCGAACCTACGACCTTTGGAATACTAGCCCAATGCTCTTCCAACTGAGCTACGCGGTCAGGACGGTTCGAGTAAGTGATATTTCGGAACAGTATCTAGTTCCTTCAATACCAATGTGTTCTTGTAATATGATTTTTTTTTCTGTGTTGGTGTTGTGTACTCAGGTGAATAATATGTTTGCGATGTTACTCTGAGTGCATATCCACACCGGGCGAGCTTGAAAAATATGCCCGGCCACGGTGGGATTTGAACCTACGACCTTTGGAATACTAGCCCAATGCTCTTCCAACTGAGCTACGCGGTCAGGACAGTTGGAAGAGCATTGGGCTAGTATTCCAAAGGTCGTAGGTTCGAATCCCACCGTGGCCGGGCATATTTTTCAAGCTCGCCCGGTGTGGATATGCACTCAGAGTAACATCACAAACATATTATTCACCTGAGTACACAACACCAGCACAGAAAAAATTCATATTATAAGAACACATTGGTATAGAAGGAACTAGATACTGTTCCGAAATATCACTTACTCGAACCGTCCTGACCGCGTAGCTCAGTTGGAAGAGCATTGGGCTAGTATTCCAAAGGTCGTAGGTTCGAATCCCACCGTGGCCGGGCATATTTTTCAAGCTCGCCCGGTGTGGATATGCACTCAGAGTAACATCGCAAACATATCAATTGTTTTGTTACATGTTTGCATCATCATCTCGATTTTCCTGAACTCTCGTCGCTCTGGTTTGCTGTTAAATCGTTCCAACAGGGCAGCAGATGCATAGAAGATCCCAGCTCGTGTGTCCAACAGCGCTCTTTCACCACCACCACCACCACCACCACCACCACCACCACCAGATAAATCACTTTGCCTTCACCCTGTGCGACCAACATTTGTTGCAATGGTTGTGCCTCACATATCGATGTGTGATGTTTCTTCTTGCATCGTACACATACCGTTTGACTCCGACAATCTGCCTCCTTGTGTTGAACGCCCGTACAGTTAAAACACCGCTGTTTTTCTCCCAGGATCTTTGGCTAGGGTCATCACAATAAACACATGATCTTGACCTGTGCTCTTGCTGTCTTGTTTGGAAGTTTTTTTTATCTATTTGTCCATCTCTGATTTGATCTATCCAGTTCCTGATCTCTTTTAAGTGGATTCCGCACCGTCAATTTCATTAAGGATTCAATGAGTTCGGGAAACTTCCAGTTCAGCCAGTCATCATCCGTACGCACCAAATCTCCACGTACATACCCATTTACTTCTCCGATTCGACCCAAAGTCTCCAATGCTTGTACAATTGGTAGTAATTTTTCATTGAACTGGATCAAGTGCCATAATGTTGCTGATATATGCATTAACAATTTCGCTTTGGGCAATGTTGGTTCCATCGATGCCAGTCTGGAACTGATTCCAGAACCGCAGCCAATCAGTTTGCACTCCTTTGAACTTCGTGATAACAAGCTTGGGATGTTTTGTATACAGCTTGGCCAATGCCTTCTTCTCAAAAGTAATCTTTTACAGCAACCTGGTCCAGTACATTTGCATTTGCACACGAGGAAAATCACATATAACATGGTTTTATAAACTGATCATTTGATAGTGATACAATGTCAAAAAATAGGTACGCACTGCGTACATGTGGCTAGCCTACTCAGCCTGGTCGAATACAGCCGGACTTCACATTGTCATGAACATTCATCACAAACATTCATTTTGATACAAAATTAATCATTACAATAGAACAATGGTCAAAATAAAACAGATGCAGTATCTTTCTTACAATGCCAACAAATGGTTAGAATCACTTGATTTAAAAGCAACATAGTTTTGCTTTAATAATGATATAATACATACAGCAACTAATGTCAATTTTATTTTGTTTTTCAAAATTGCACTAATATGTAATTCACTAAGATTTCATTACACCGGTTTCTTGTTACAGATATATTCTGTTGTCTGGTTTACAAGTTATTAGCTTTTCTTGAATTGCTGGCATTGCAGATTTCATAAAACCTTTAAATTCAAAGTTCTTCATTTAACATAATGTATTTAATAATATATTATATTATATTTTTAAACATTTTTATTTATTGTAAGATCTAACAGCATCGGAATTTATAATGAACTCATCAAATCAATTATGTCATCACCGACACCACTAACTTGTATTGCCCTGACACTTGTGCAAATATCCTGATCTTCCTATATTATCCAATATTATCACCAGTCACCATATTATCAGCAAATTGATCAGAATATGTGTTCACTTAGTTGTTTGAAGTACTGTAGATGCCATGCATCACTATGATTTTGAATTGTGCTTTCATCTGCAAATTGTTTAAAATTAAGAACCAAATATTTACTGGCAGCTCACAAGACTGACACATTGTAAATGATGCAGGTATAAATTTAACCCATTAAGCAGCAGAGCTTCCCCATTGACGGGTAAAATCGTCTGGCGTTAGACAAGTAAAAGAAATAAGTAGGGTGCACTGGGGCACATTGCAGCTCATTGGGTTAAACAACATTTAACTGTGGCAATAAGAGTATGAATATGCTACTCAATTGACACTGCTGTTATTAAGTGCTGAAAAGAAATGTTGAAACGTGTCGATATGACCTCATCACATGGCTGTGGGTTTTCTTCTTCATATATACCCTCGTAACTGCAAGGGTCAGTGTTGTATGGTGATTGCACTAATGTTCAGAGACGTAGCAAAGCATCTGAAGTTTGGGGTGGGGTGCCGGATGTCAAATGGTCATCATTTTACAAAAATAACGACTTTGTTACACAAAGTTTACCTGAAAATGTCAAAATTTACAATGTACATGAGTTTTACCTGAGTTTCACAGTTGTGGGGTTTACAACCCCCCCCCCACACACACACACACACACACACACACACACGCCCGTGTCTCTACGTCCCTGCTGATCCTAGATCAGATATATGTTATTTACATCTGGACTAGATATCCAAAAATAAACTGCACCTACAGTTGCATTTCCTGGTTTAATAGGTCTAATGAATGTAAAATAATACATTTTCACTCAATTACTTCCATCTAGAAGATCCTTCAACTGTATGTAAACAGACTGAGCTTCCAGGCAGTGACTACAATAGACTATATTAGCATAAATTCATAAAATAGTCCCGCCTGTTTTCTGTGTTAATTGTAGTTTTATACCTGCAAGTGGATAGGGCGGTTTTAGTATCGTTGTAAAATATGTAAACAATGGGCTTGCTTCTTATAAATTTACCCACATAATGGATAAAAATTCAAGATCTGTGCAAGAACGTTTGATTATAAACAGGATTATAAACTCACTATATAAAGCTTTATATCAAGCGTGATCAAAATCTCCTTGATTTCTCCTAACTTACCTTTTGTAGAACTTCTCTTATCGTTCGCAAAATTTTCGTATTTTTTTAAACAGCAGCTGTCGAAAAGACCTCAAAACGAAAATATTTGTTTGCATGAAATGTTTATCCAGTGAACTCTATATGTATATATATCTGGAACGATAACATTCAGTCATTTGATTGTGAAAACAATGAAGCCTCGATACCAGTCTTTCACGCGGATTGGACGTCAGTCTCAGTCCCTCAAACGTCAGGTTTACGCGGATTGGACGTCAGTTTCATTCCCCCTCTTGCAAACCGTTGCACGGCCAGTATAAATTTGAACGCAATCACGAAAAAAAATTAAAAACATGGCCAACTCAATGCAATACATTTTAGGAGCGAACTGTTTTGCTCCTAAAATTTCCTGCATTGAGTTCGCTGTCGGAAAAAGTTGAGGAAAACTTCCCTGTGTGGAGAAAAGAATCACTTTTTCGAATATATTGTGTCGTACTGTCGTTCTGGATGCACAAGGAAAGAGATATTCTTGCGAGAAAATTTCATTTCACAGGTAGGTAAATTGACTTGCAACTGTGACTTTGCCGTTGCCATTTTTCGCGATTGTTTGAATTGTTTTTTAGTTTACCCGTTTTATAGTTTTTAGTCAATACACTGGTACGTTATTTTTTAAAGAATTTATTGTGTGATCGGAATTTGCCTGCCAGCAAAATGTAAATGAACATGTACGTGTGTTTGAATATAAATTAGACCATATGGGCTTAGTAAAAAATTATTTTAATAACTACGTTTCGGAGTATAACTCCACCTTCAGGTTAAAAGTGAATAAAGATATAAAAACTGTGATAAAAACTTTCAAAACAATTACAAATTTTACATGTAAGTGATTTTTAATACTGTAAGAAAGTTCTTGAACAGTTGATGACGAAGACGATGACGAATACTTATGTCGTGATTTTTTTTGTCGGCTTCACTTTTCGCTCGCTGTTATCGTTCCAGATATATATATATATATAGAGTTCACTGTGTTTATCAGGCATGAAGTTCAAAAATTTCCGATGAAAACCGAAATAACCGATCGTCAAACTGTCGGGCCTCATCACTTCCGCCAAATTTCCGATGATAACCGAAACCACGAAACAAACGATCGCCATACTGTCGGCCTCACTTCCGCTCACGATAATTTCACGACAATCCGGACAGACATCGTTGACCGACCACCACCGCTCATCCCGTATCATAGTGGCTAGCCCGCGAACGGGCTAGCCACAAAAACTGGCGTTAGCTGGGGGGAAATGGTATGACAACTGTTTACGACCTCCATATAATTTGGACGTCAGTGTCCGCCATTTTGGCTTTCTCAAAGGCTGAATGGCAACCGCATCATCGCACCCGCGAACAGGCTGCGAAGGAGACTAAATGACAAGTTCTTAATTGGTAATTTTGTAACCTTACCATGTTACACAATCAACTGTTGCTGCTAGCTGCACAATGTCCAATTTACCAAACTGCCCCACATTTCTGTAATGAATAACCTTTTTCAAAATACTTGCGATAGATGAACCAGGCGGAAATCGTAATCTTAGGATAAGTATTAATGCCCAGCATAAAACACGTAAAAGAGCCATAATAACAAAAATATAATTTAAAATATTTATTAGAAAGCTAACGTTTCGTCTTTAACTGAAGACATCTTCAGAGCAATGACATACAAAGCTATAATAAATATTTTAAATTATATTTTTGTTATGGCTCTTTTACGTGTTTTATGCTGGGCATTAATATTTATCCTAAGATAACCTTTTTCGTTGTGCATATAAGTAAATATTGAATATATCTTATATGTTACAAAATGTTACCAAAATGTTCTAATTTATATAGTAACATATTTCACAGTATATTAGCATATTATATTAACAAAACTTACATGCAACCCAAAATAGTGCCACCTATAAGTATAGCGCCCTCCCCTCCCTCCGAAAGCAGCGGCTGCTAACAGCGGATAAAACCGTAAGTAATGGGGCCGCTACTGAATTCTGGGATTCTACTATTCTCTCCGAGAGATTCACAGTAGCACATGCGTACTAAAAATGCTTCGGGAGAGAGGTTGTTGTCCTTCATTTGGCCATCTTCATTCGCCATTACCAATAATAGTGGCCAGAGTACTGATAAGCACTGAACGTGTACGCTTTCTGATTATTCTTGTAGTGTAAAGACTTAAAACAACTTTCACAGAATAAACTTGGGTCTTCTGACATTAAGAGATCATTTCGAGTCAACCACCTTCATTTAAAAGAAAACAATATGTTACAACTTTCATCAAATTTAAAAACAGGTAGCTAATGGTTGAGGGTTGATTTTACCGGACTCTCTTTAACGCGCAAATTAAGGAAACACTGATAAGACGTCGCTCAGTCGCTGAATACATATATTTCAACAACCCATTATATCGGTGCGGTCCACACAAATGTACACTATTTACTTGTAAGGAAGCACTACAGGTTCTCAATTTCACAAATCCATTCATTTCATGAAATTTTTGATAAATTGGGTACTTATATCATGTAGAACCAACAAAACATTTTCCTAAAGATACATTTTCCAGAGCAAGAGAAGTGTGTCTTTTTAAGCAGTATTAAAATAGTTTGCGCGCAAAATTTAAAAGTTTAAAACGCATTTTGAGTTCATGGGCGAGAAATTTGTTATGTGTTTTATCAATGCTCCAAATATCAGAAAATTTACTCTATTTTAAATCCTTTAAATAGCTGCTGATACTTTCATTTTTTGGCACAAATGCATGCTTAATTCATGCATTTACCTAATTTGCATATTGTTATTGTAAAAAAGTAAACATCCCTCTAACATGACTTAAGCCGGTTTTCCACTAGCGAATTTTTTAGCGCGAAGCGACCTTTTTCCTTTGTCGGCATCCATTTTGCCACGTCTTGTTTACGTAATAGGTGATACCGACAAAGGAAAAAGGTCGCTTCGCGCGAAAAAATTCGCTTGTGGAAAACCGGCTTTATACAGCTGACTCAATTAAGGTTGTCCTTCCAAAACCTTAAAGAGGCTGTCAAGTCCGTTTTGCTCAAGCGCGTGTTTTGTTTACATTTTTGTTTCAAACAATAGATAATTTAATTAAAATTCCGATCTGTGGGCCCACAAGTTAGCTCATTACGCATTCAGAATATATCACGAAGGAGAAATTGAACTACCAAAGCAAAAATTTAGCCCCAAATACCGTATACCGTACACTGAACTTTTGTGGCTTACCTCGCACTGTAGATTGAACATATCATGCACCTTTGTCTTTTCGGACGGGGTCGAAATGTGGGAAAAGGATAGTTCGAGACACTTTGTGGATCATCACCGTGCAACATTCTAAAGAGAAAGGCAAAGCAAAATATGAAAACAGAACACACAATAAATGGGTTGTTATATAGCTAGGGTGAACAACAAACGCGATTGGCTGATTTGTAGTCACGTGACTTAAATGCAATGTATCCCGCTGGGCAATAAGTGAAAAATTGTTGCCCGCTCCGACCGGCTACGTACATAAATAAACAAAATGGCGGCACAACTAGCATAATTAGAAACTATGATTTTCCATGTTTGTGTTCAAATAAAGAATGTAAAAGAGAAGAAAAATACACAACAGGCAACAGGATATGCTGCTGAAACCATTTAAGTAGGTTCTTTTAATTTTAAACTCGTTTACATGCACTATAGAATTTTTGTCACGAACTACAATTGTTGTATGAATGTTAATTTTTGTTCGTCGTTGTACAGGGTGTATAAAAAAAAAAGGTAATCGAACTTCAGCGCGCTGTTATACGTGAATTACTCGGCGTATGCAGGGTTTTTTTCAGGGATTTTTTAGGACCGTAATACGGCCCCAAAAACTCAATCTTGAATTGAGTTTTGAAATTCAATCTTCTCACCTAAAGTTTCAGTGCAGTAAAAATGAAGTTGTTTGAAAATTCGTGACGTGTGGAAATTAGTTTCAGTTGGAAACTCGACAATCTGGAAAAAATGGCTGGAATTCATTTCACAACACAAGAAAAACAAACGCATTCGCCATCTTTAACCAGTTTATAGTGTCTGCTTTAACACATTGCGTCTCAACTACACTTATTGGGTACAGCCTACTACAGGTGTCAGACTCCCGCAGCTGCCCCACACCCCGAGCTGTTCAGCTAAACTCAATCTTTTCTGCAAAATCTTTCTCAAAAACAAGAGAAAATCCTGAAAAAAACCCTGGTATGAACAATTGGTTTTCATATTCGGAAAGATCAGGCTTTTAGCTATTGAATGACATGCTTTTCATGCCAAGTGGAGAAAAAATAAGCATGTACGAGGCCGATTAAAAATGTTAGTCAAAATCGCATATTTTCACCTCTGTGCCTAATTAAAACAATGCATAACAAAAGAAAAAGCAATTAATCACGAACGTGTCGTAGCTTAGCTAAGATTTATTCCTACTTAATAATAATTATGAATATGTGCGTCGTTTATTGAAGTGAAATTCACAACTTAAGTACCAAAGGGGGTTCATTTTCAATGGTTTTAGACCCAACTCTCAACGGTGAAAAGAGGCGATTCTGACTAACATTTTTTATCGGATTCGTATTTGCTCATTTTTTATCCATTTGGCATGAAGAAGATATCATTCAACAGCTAAAAGCATGATATTTCCGAATGTGAAAAAATCTCGTTCATACGCAGAGTAATTCAGATACAATAGCGCGCTGAAGTTCGATTACCTTTTTTATACACCCTGTACAGGGTGTCCCAAAAAACCCGCAAAACCATTGAAATAACGTATTGTTAAAATTTGAATGCCCTAGCACTAGGGGCCTGTTTATATGGAAGCCGGGCTGGCCCGTTTAGCGAGACAGCCCGGTAAGCGGGATGAATTTCTCTTGTGTTTATATGAGAAAATTTCATCCCGCTTGCCAATCTCGTACCCAGAGCCATCGTTGAGTGGCTCTGGCCACACGAGTTGAGTTAATTAGAAAATACGGTAAAAGTACAGTCATAGAATAAAGATCCATATAGAAGGGCCACTTACGTCGGAAGCTTTGATGTTTCTGTCCTCGCGCATGTCGCATTACGCATGTTGGCCGCCATTTTCCTAGCCAGTCAATGACATTTTCTGGCCAATAAACACGCTGTACTGGCTGGTTGCTCCGCCTTCTGGCCAGTAAACTGCATATTTTTGCATAAAAAAACGCGGACACGTTGCATCGCTGAGTGGCCCTTCTGTTACTGTTCTTTATTCTGTGGTACAGTATTTTCCAATTAACTATTTCGTACCCATTCTCCGGGAATTCGCGCGCGCCATAGTATTTTCAAGAGGAGTGGAGAGCTAACTTTTTGCTGAAAATATCAATAAAATCGCAATTTTTCCCGTCAAAAGCATTAAAATATGTTCGGCGCAGTTTGTGTGAACAACAAGGATACTGAGTGCACGTGTGATTTCCGTTTAACAAGTAATTTGAGATGATTGAAACACCGGCTTGTACACATGTCAACACTCATCGAGTCATCGATCATTTATTTTGTCTCAAATGGCTTCAAAATGTTAATAAATGTAATTTAATGACTCTCAGCTTTATTAAATAGGCTATTCTTGAGCAAGAACGTTGCTTGTTGCACACTGCCTTGGTTTAATACTTTAAATATTCTTTAATTTGTTACAATTTATATTGTTTATGTTATTTTGTTTCAAGGTTAATTTTTTAATCTTGGGCTCTGAATTTCCATCCTAATTGTAGTCTATTTAGGATACCGCAAAAGAAATTGCGTACCCCCTAAAAATGCAGCATTTCTATAGCATCCTGTGAGCTGATCATATACCCAGTATTTATTACTATTATACATGCATTATTATGAATCTATCATACCTAGGGAATTTAAAACCAAATATTATTCTTCATACAATGATAAAATAAAGATATTTTTCTCAATAAAGAAGGCCTGTACTGCTGTAGCAATTGAGCAAAAGCCTGTAGCAGTATACCAGTGTGTGTTTAATGGTTGACTATTTTATAACTTTAGTATTGCATTTCTTTCAGATACACCTGGGACTGTACATTTGATAATCTTTTTATTATGCCAATACCAGTACATCCAGAAACTGATGGAAATCTGTTTCATTAGTCAAAATTGTACAGTTCTGTATTCTGGAACAGTAAACAGCTTGGCATGTTGCATTATAATGAAGAGTCTAATATAATGAAATACTCAAGAAAGGAATAGTATTGTTGGAGAAGTGGCATTGATCAGTTTCATTAGTCAAAATTGTACAGTTCTGTATTCTGGAACAGTCAACAGCTTGGCATGTTGCATTATAATGAAGAGTCTAATATAATGAAATACTCAAGAAAGGAATAGTATTGTTGGAGAAGTGGCATTGCTCATTAGTTATGTGATAAAAAGTAGTTAGGTTAAAGAATCAAGAATCACACCTGGCCTGACTAATAACAATGCCCTGCTTGAATAAGTGTAATATCATTTATACTTTCATGCTTGTATTGCTTGATATAGGTTGATGTGTAGAATGACACATTATTGAAATCAATAAAGGTTTTTCAGAACTTGCAATTTATTTTATGGTACCACTGGGAGGTTGTGCAGGGCCCAGAGTAAAACTCTTCCAGGGTAACCATATGACATCATTAAGTTTTCCCAAGGGTCCCATGACATCATAATTATTAAATGGGAGAAGAGGTGTTTTACAATATATTACACTTTACAGCATATTATCTGGCACTGACACAACTCTTTGTGCTTTGGAGGCCCCTTTTGAACTGGGCTTTTGCCTGCATCCCTACTTTTGGCGGTCCTGAAATTGTTAAAGATGTATGAAGTTATATCATGATAGTTTACTAATAAACCTAAAATTTGGTTTTAGTAGTCATATTCTGAAAAAGTAAATTTGTTTTTGTTGAGCATTGGGCTTCAAATACAATTGTTAATTGTTGCATACTCAGTTGTCCATTACAAGAATGAACATCTGATATTTATATATAGTACTACCTGAAAAAACAAGCAAAAATTTGATGTTCGAGCGAAGGCCCTTCATCAAGAGTTAGTAGCCAATGTCGAGTTTCTGCTTGTTTTTTTCCAGGTAGTATTACTATATAACCACTCAGCACAGCAAGACTGTGGAATAGTTGACAATAATTCATTTACCAGTTTTAGTGGAACCATTGTATAAATTGTGTAGGCGGTTTCATATTATTATATACTGTATGTAGTACATACTCCTATTGTTAATGACCATGTAAAGTCTGTTCTGCGCATGCATTCTGCAGGCCTACATTCCAATTAATGCTTGGGACCCGACCATTGGAATGTTATTAATATTTTGCACCTTCCAAACTTTCTTGAATTGAATCTCTGGTCTGTATTCATTTACAAGCATAGCAAACCAGAAGAGTTAAACATTATGTATAATATATATCTAATATTCTACAACAAAAGCACTGGGTTCAGAATGTAAACAAAGGGTTTGTTTACATTACATACTTTACATGGCCTGGCTTTAATGAAATCTTTTTTGGCTACTAACACCAATGTTTCTGACAGAGTTGTACAGGCAATACTGTTAACAGAAACAATATATCATCAAACAATTCCATCAAGCAAGTTGCAAGTGAATCCAAATGCTGTTTCAGCTGTTTAATTGTTACATTCACACCATGATGATTCATACATTTACAGTCCAATTAAAAAATCCCAAATCTTGTATAAACACAGTCCTAGCATACGTGTACGCTTGTAAGTGTTGTACGCTTGAATTTCTTTCCAGTAATAACACTCCAATATAGTAGATCAAGGACATTGATTGACATCTTTATTTAAAACACGAGGTCCATTTCACAGGTTATGTTATGTGCTCTTCAATGGAGACGTGTACCTATACTAGTCGACTAATTACTAATAAAAAAGTATCAAACTATTTACAAAAGTAACAAACTACACATGCAAAGAAACTAATATAAAAGAAATATTAAGATATTTTAGATTTAAACTCAGCGAGAGATTGAACTCTAGTGAGTTCGACGGGTATGTCATTCCATAGGGTAGCTCCTCTACAGGAAAAACTTTTCTTCAAGGATTCCGTTAAGGGTCTTGGTACAAAAAGTTTATGATTAGATCCACGCAAACTATGTTCGTGTATCATTGACGTGGAAGTAAATTTTCCAGACAAATAACTAGGAACCATATTATTAACAGTTTTGTACATAAAAGTTTTGAACTGTTGGGTACGTCTGGTTTCAAGGTTGGTCCAATTCAATGATGTTAAAATATCTGATGACCGGATGTTATAATCAGATTCAGTAATAATTCTTGCGGCCCTATTCTGTAATCGCTGTAACCTTTGTCCAAGACCCTTACCTAGGCTATCCCAGACAATACTACAATAATCAAAGTAAGGCTGTGCTAAAGAGTTATAGATCATGACAAGAGTTGACTGTGGGAGCAATGGTTTTAGTCTTCGTAGAACTCCAATCACCTTGGAGACTTTGGAGATTATAGTAGAAACATGATGCTCCCATGTCAAACTCTCGTCCAGTTTTAAACCTAAACACTTATAAGATCTAACTCTTTCAATTTTGTTTCCGGCGATAGCAATATTAGGTTCTTCAGGAATAGTACTTAATTTTTGCCTGGATGCCATAAACATACATTTAGTTTTAACCGCATTCAGGCTTAGTTTATTCTGGTTAAGCCAGTTTTGGAGAGTTTTAAGGTCGTCATTTAGAACAGAAATCAACTTGTCAGGGCTGCTGTCCGCAAAAGTCAAGTTGGTATCATCAGCGAATAAACGCCCATCTGATACCAATTCACTATTAGGTAGGTCGTTTATATATATATTAAAAACAGTAGTGGACCTAAGATAGATCCCTGAGGAACTCCACAGGTTACTTTACGAGTATCAGATCGTATGTTGTTAATAACTGTTATTTGAGTACGATCAGAAAGATAGTTTCTAAAAAGATCAATCGCTTCTTTGTTGAAACCGTAACAAGCTAACTTCTGTAGTAAAATTTTATGATCAATGGTATCAAAAGCCTTTTTTAAATCAATGAATAAGACAGCATTTATTAACCCACTGTCCATGTTAGTGTACCATTTATCAGTGACATCAAGCATAGCTGTTAACGTTGAGTGAAGAGGTCTAAATCCTGACTGTATGTCAGATAAAAGGTTGTTTTTTTTTAAAAAGGTATATGCTTGGTCAAAGACAACTTTTTCAAAAATTTTTGAAACTACAGGAAGGACTGAAATAGGCCTATAATTATTCAAATCTAGTTTTGAATCATGTTTATAAATTGCTGATACCCTGGCACACTTCCAGTCAGCGGGAATAATTCCCTTGCGAATTACTAGATTAATAATGTGAGTAAGTGAAACCACAGTAGTGAAATTAATTAGTTTTAATAAACGAACAGGAATGTTATCAAGACCGCTAGCCTTAGAAGTCGATAATTTATAAATTAGTCCATCTATTTGAGATGGAGTAACTTCATGTAATTCAAAAACTTCATTACATTGCGGAATGTTAGAAGAGGCCGCACCAGTTGTTGGAATTTGTGCTGCTAATTTAGGTCCGATTTCAGTGAAATGCTTATTAAAAACATTGCTAATAGTTACTGGGTCAGTAATTTCGATTTCATCTTGCAAGATTTTTGGTATAGTAGTTGAATTTTTAGATTTAGAAAGAAGACTGTTGATACCATTCCAAGTTTCTCTAGTTCGACCTACGTTGAGTTGAAACAGAGAATTATAATATTGCTTTTTACTATCTCTAATTTTATAGTTAACTAGATTTTTAGCTGTTTTGAAATTGACCCAATCATTTTCATCATTAGTATAAACTGCTTTACGCTTCAATCGATCTCGTTCCCATATTAATTTCTTGATATCTACAGAGAGCCATGGGGCACAATTTTTCCTTATTCTTCTTTGTTTGACTGGAGCATGCTTATCAGCAAGAGTATGAATTATTACCATAACGAAGCCTGTTATTTTGCCCAAATGAATTCATGTATGCATAAATCAACTCTTTAATCCCTTCACCACTTTTTCGGACGAAAAGCAACAAAAAATTCGTCGAAATAAGCAAATTTTCAGGCAAAATATTAGCAAATATATCGTATTCACTCATATTGGCCGCGCTCGTGAACGCCACAGGGGGTATGGTCCAATAGCTTATGGATCGACCAATCAGGATCGTTTTTCAATCCCGTGTGGCCAGAGCCACTCAACGATGGCTCTGGGTACGAGATTGCCCGCTTGCCGGGACAATTTTGTTACATTGATGTTGTTTTGACAGTTGTTAAAAATAGCTTGCGGCGGTATCTTTGAAATTTCATCCCAGCAACCGGGCTAGCCCGCTTGTGAGTGTTTATATGGAGAAATTTCCATCCCGGTAAGCGAGATCTCGCCTCTTTCAAGCGAGATCTCGGCAACTGGGCCAGCCCGCTTGTCCATATAAATGCACGATAATTTTCACTATAAAAATAACTACACAGCGAGATCTCGCTTACCGGGCTGTCTCGCTAAGCGGGCCAGCCCGGCTTCCATATAAACAGGCCCTAAGTTGAACGCAAAGGTGCGTAAAATATTGGCAAGGGTGCATACAGGGTGTATAAAAAAAGGAGACCTTTAGAAATCACGCATATTGTTAAAATTTGAATGCCTTTTCAATTGCACATATGCTGAACCGTGGTGCGTGAAATATTGATGAGTGCGTATATTAGAAAAAGGAGACCTTTAGAAACCAACCATTGTTATAATTTGAATCCATCGGAGCACTTTGCTAAGCCCACGAGTGCGTAACATGCGTTCTACAGGGTGTCTAAAAAAAACCGCTACCCTTGGAAATTCACCATTGTTCTAATTTGAATGCCTGAGTGCTATCTTGAACTCATGGGTAATTTAAGACAAAAAATACTCTTTGCTCTGTGCTCAGTTGAGCCATTTGCTTGACATTCACTAATATGTAATTGAACGATTTTCGTGCAGTTATACTTTTGTATGAACTATTTTCAATTCCCAGGATAAAAAATTTTGCTTTTTCCGAAGATCTTTAATATATGCATCCTGTGAAAATGTTTACACATTCATGGCTTCAACAAGGTTCAGGCATTCAAATTAGAACAATGGTGAATTTCTAAGGGTAGCGGTTTTTTTGAGACACCCTGTACAGGGGGGTTAGGTTAAAACGCGGAAGCGGATGCGGAACGGATATGCGGAACGGAACGGATATGGGGTTAAAATTCGGAACGGAACGGATATGCGGAACGGAACGGATATGGGGTTAAAATGCGGAACGGAACGGAAATGCGGAACGGAATGGAACGGATATGGGGTTAAAATGCGGAACGGAACGGAAATGCGGAACGGAATGGAACGGATATGGGGTTAAAATGCGGAACGGAACGGATATGCGGAACGGATATGGGGTTAAAATGCGGAACGGAACGGAAATGCGGAACGGATATGGGGTTAAAATGCGGAACGGAACGGAAATGCGGAACGGAACGGATATGGGGTTAAAATGCGGAACGGAACGGATATGGGGTTAAAATCGGAACGGAACGGATATGGGGTTAAAACGCGGAACGGAACGGGAGTAAAACGTTTTTTAAAAACAGGCATGATTTTTCATGTTCCGCGTTTTAACCCCATATCCGTTCCGTTCCGCATTTTAACCCCATATCCGTTCCGTTCCGCATTTTAACCCCATATCCGTTCCGTTCCGCATTTCCGTTCCGTTCCGCATTTTAACCCCATATCCGTTCCGTTCCGTTCCGCATATCCGTTCCGCATCCGTCCCGTTCCGCATCCGCTTCCGCGTTTTAACCTAACCCCTGTACAGGGTGTCTCAAAACGCAACCTCGGAATTTCCTAAGAAATCACTTTGCAATTCTTAAGCATAAAAGATTTTAGGCCCCTGGGAATTGAAATCGAATTGCTAATAGATCATATTACTGTTGTTGTGCATTAAATAAATGCATAAATTTTGCTTTATGCACTCTCGTGTGCAGTAATTTTGACAGTTATGCTATTTTAAATTCCCAGGCGCCTAAAATCTTTTGTCTTTAAAACAATGTCGATTTCTTGGGAAATTCCGAGGTTGCGCTTTTTTTGATACACCCTGTACAGGGTGTCCCAAAAAAAAGTGACACTATAGAAATTATCCTATTGTTATAATTTGAATGCCCTAGCACTAAGTTGATCCCACAGGTGCATAAACTTCTGCTTCTGGAACTTAAAATAAAAAAGCAAATCGTTTATTAGTGTAATCGTTTTGCTTACCCTGGTTCCAGAGGTTTAAACTCTGGTTGAAAGCGGCAATTGATTCATCGAGCCGCGCCAATCAGTTTGAATTAGGGTCAGATCCTGACTCTGTCTCCTGATTGGATGATTGTATTAAAGCTCTCTGATTGATTCAAATAAAACATCTATAACCAATCAGAGAGCTTTGATACAATCATCCAATCAGGAGACAGAGTCAGGATCTGACCCTATTTCAAACTGATTGGCGCGGCTCGATGAATCAATTGCCGCTTTCAACCACCAGAGGTTTATTTTAAACCTCTGGAACCAGGGTACGTTTTGCTTGACTCAGGCGTTAAAATATTTGGACAAAGCGAAAACGTTTTAAAATGCTTAAATTAAATACAAGTTCATTAAATTGCCAGGCGTGTAATCACGCGCGTTTAAGAGCGGCTTAAGAACAATGAGATAATTTCTATAGTGTCACTTTTTTTTGGGACACCCTGTATATATACACTAATAGTTCTTAAAAATTGGTCTATTTATACGCCTTCCTAAATAGAAATGCCTTTAAATGAGTTTTAAAACAGTTAACAGTTTCACACCGCCTAATGTTAAGTGGGAGAGAGTTCCATATTAGAGGAGCAGCATGCTTAAATGCAGATCTATCTCCAAGTGTTTTTGAGTTTGTTTTGGGAATTTGCAGCAACGAATAATCATCTGATCCTAAATGGTAATTGCCTTCGGGTTTAAATGACAATAAGTCGGTGATGTACAGGGTGTATAAAAAAAAACACGCAACCTCGGAATTTCCTAAGAAATCACTTTGCAATTCTTAAGCATAAAAGATTTTAGGCCCCTGGGAATTGCAATCGCATTGCTAATAGATCATATTACTGTTGTTGTCTAATAATAAATGCATAATTTTTTTTTTATGCACTCGCGTGTGCAGTAATTTTGACAGTTGTGCTATTTTAAATTCCCAGGCGCCTAAAATCTTTTGTCTTTAAAACAATGTCGATTTCTTGGGAAATTCCGAGGTTGCGTTTTTTTTTATACACCCTGTATGTACATGGCAGATTATTCCCAGGTTCCATGGCAGATTGTTCCCAGGAGCAGCCAATCTTGTGTTTAAACGTTATTTCGATTTCTAAAGGTCTCCTTTTTCTAATATATGCACTATGTATATGCACTAATATATGCATATGTGCAATTGAAGAGGCATTCAAATTTCTAACAATATGCTTGATTTCTAAAGGTCTCTTTTTTTTATACAGGGTGTCTCAAAAAAAACCAAAATCATTGAAATAACGTATTGTTCGAATTTCAATGCCGTAACACAAAGGATTTTGACAGGGTGATTAATTTGTTTTAAAAAATTAAAATATCTTTGTAAAGTGAACGTTTGTTTGCTCATGGGAATTTAAAAATGCTTCGTAAATTGTAATATGCGTAATATGCATTCGTGGGTTTAGTACTTTATGCCCGACATAACAAGTTTACGCTGAGTATTACCATTCATTATAGCAGTTATGTCAATCTTTTATGCACTCGTGGGATTAACTTAGTGCTAGGGCATTGAATATCGAACAATACGTCAATTTCAATGATTTTGGGTTTTTTTGAGACACCCTGTATATTAACTATTGACTTATTAAGAAATTAAAATATCTTTGTAAAGCGTACGATTTTCTGCTCTTGGGAATTTAAAACAGCTTCTTAAGGTGGCCCGATATAGTTATCACAAAAACCCTGTTCAAGAATCACGAACTCAAAACCGGGTGACCATTTTTACGCGCAGGTCGCGGAAACTGATTAACAAAATGAAAGAACTTCCAACATGACCTGACGTGAGCAGTTGCTCGCGCCATCTCACGCCATTGCGCGTGTTCTATAGCGTTTTATGTCAATTGCTGACGTCATTAGAATTTTCCATTTTAGAAAAAACAATGCGCTATATCTCTTTATTTTGTCTGGTGACCTATGTTCAAATTTTGCATGCTGTATTGCACCGCTAAAAATTTTCATTATACAAAAAATAAAAAAATTCTGTAATGCCAAAAAAATGTTACCAAAGAATATGACATTTTCGCATTTTCCAAAAAAAATGGCATTACAGAAATTTTTTATATTTTGCTAATTGTTAGCTTTTCGTCCAAGTAAAATAATGCACGAAAAAAAATTGGGGGTCACCATGCTTTTTTTCCAACTATACGAGACGATAGGCCATTTTGGAGTCAATTTCGTACACATATGTCGTCATAGCAACGAACTATCTGTTACTAAAACGAATATAATTTGAAAGTAGAGTTATCAAAATATATAAAAAACCCAATATCTGCTGAATAAATCCTAAAAATGCGTAGTTTGAACATGTCAAAGTGTTAAACACCTGAATTTTTGAAAACTGTATCGAGCCACCTTAAACGGTTTTTTCATGCATAAAATTTACTTACGGCAAGCTTTGATGCACGCGTGGGTTCAGCAGAGTGCTGAGACATTCAGATTCTAAGGCCCGGTTTAGACGCCGTGCTTTTCATGAGCCGAACTTAATTCATATTTTACTCGAGTAAAATAGGCGTACTTCCAATTTTGATTTAGATAGGCGTGCTTTTCATGAGCCGTACTTAATAATTTGCGCTGCTTCACTTCGAAACCTGGGGCGAGTGACATTTCATAATAAGAAAAAAAAGGTTTATCACATACAATCTTGGCATTTCTGAGCGTCTACAGGTTTGCGGTTATTAAAAATTTCAAATGCTTTTTGAAAAGCCTTATTACTACAAACATAGCATAATGCCTGGATATAATGTGTGGGAAAACGAGATCTATACTCTTAGGGCACTGGTGTAGCCAGCTCGATAAGTGGGGGAGGGGGGGGGGGCATATTCATATATTCGTATTCACAGATCGTAAAGACAATCAATTTCACAAGAAACTAATAATGCAGAACACGAATATATGAATATGCCCCCCCCCCCCCAATTATCGAGCTGGGTACGCCACTGGCTTAGGGCGAGTTTTTCCACGTTATTGGCGAGTTTTTTATAACTGTATGGGTCACACATAATAAATGTTTTATATTTATTTCATAATATAACTAAAAAAAGATTTGTAGTTTACTCGATATATTTACAAATTCTCATTACGTAATAATGCCGACCTTTGCTCCATTAATTACACTGCAAGAAACCCTTTTTGCCTTTATCAGCAAATATCGCTATAAGCCTTAATTTCGCAACTTTTATGCAAAGAATCTAACGAAAGATGTATCCTTTGTTACAAATTGACGTATATAAAGAAAAGAAAGGGAAATTCTACTGCGAAATTTGCCGATAAGGCCCATTAAAATTGTTTTGTTTACGATTGTAAGTTTAGGCGGGAAATTTCCCGTGTAGAAACACGCCTCTCGACCAATCAACGCTCGCGTACTATAAATGATCTATATTATCATAATTTATGCATTTGGTACGGTTCATGTCAGAGCTCATGTAAAGCACGACAGTATAAATCAACATGTGCTTCAGCCGTGTAGCACGCCTGAACCAGGCGAACTTATTAATTTAGCCGTGCTTAATATTAAGTGCAGTGCTTAATTGATTTAGACGCCGTGCTTCTCATGTGCTTAATTCATTGTATTAAGTTCGGCTCATGAAAAGTACGGCGTCTAAACCGGGCCAAACAATACGTTATTTCAATAGTTTTCGGGGTTTTTGGGACACCCTGTATAACAAAACGCTTAATTATGTTCCCTCGGGAAATTGTTAGTTTTGTTTCCCCTCGAATCTCAAACCGGCTCGACGACACGCTTTCAAAACAAAGAAATTTATTTATGCGAGATAAAAACTGTGAATAATTCGCGGTCCCAGGGGTATTCTCAACCGCGTTGTCATTCTCAACACAACGTTAAACAAGCATTATTGCGTCTTTCAGGCAACGTGAAAGCTTAATAGTTAATGAGCCTCAAGAGGTGTTGCTTAAAGTCGAAATTACAGCAAATAGTGCATCGCTTCAGCCGAACGTAGCAGTTTGTAAGGTTATTTGAAAAAACGTCAAATATTTATTACAGTAATCAACTTGCTTAGCGCTCATTCTTGAGCTGAAATTTAGACCGAGTCGTTGAGCCGGCCGCGTCGTGGATCGTAAACTCCCTATTGAGACTCTTTATCCGTTGAGAGTAAGCGATCAATATGGGTCCAAAACTTCGTTTCTGGTTGCTGTCTGAAATTTAGAAATGATTTGAAACATTTCAAACAATTTTGGATTGTTACTCGGTCATTTTAGAGTAGTTTGATATGTTAATCCAATTCCTGGCGTCATCAAGACCATTAGTTAATGAGGTCAAGAATTAGTCCAAGATGTCGGAGAGCTCATTTAATTTTCGTGTAAATATTTCGAGAACTACGCAAGATATGACAAACATATTTTGAGAGAACATAACAGTTGAGAAATGCATGCGAGGCTAGATCAAAATACGAGGACTTGAAATGTAGTCCATGCAGTCCAAATTGGAGGATTTGAAATGACATCTCATACGAATAAATCACTACTTTTAAGTAATCACTTTAGTGAGGTGAATTAATTTTGATCCAGTCTAAGGACTTAATCAATATACTTCACCATGTATCCAGTATTATCATGTGAGCAAATTTGCAAAAATAACGCAATACGGTTGGCTAATTTACTCATGAATTATGAGTTTGAGATATACTCACTAGTATGCATGCATGAAACACGTGCGAAATAAATAATTTACTTAGAAAGAGTGTCCGAAAAACGTATACCTTTTGAAATTTTCCTATTGTAATAATTTGAATGCATGAGCATTAAATATGCTGAACCGACGGAAGCGTAAAAAAGGGTGTATTAAAAAACAATACTTTAATAAATAACTCTATTCTTGCTAAGTATAAGATTTTCTACTCTTGGGAATTTAAAATAGCTTCTAATCGCATGAAGGAGCATAACTGCATCAAAACTGTACCTTAAATCGCGAAATATCAGCAAATGTTCACAGTTACCCTGGTGTGTATACACATATGGATAGCCAAGTTTAATTGTTAAATCTTCAAACTTCGTCTCTTCCATTTTCTTGCTAGTGCAAACACCGTATCGAGGTTGCTGACCTTTATGTTTTTCATTCGTCCACTCCATGATTACTCTACATAAGACAGATACAGTGACAGTGTAGTAAGTCCCATTCTCGTCCTCAGAGCCATTTTCACTCGGTCACTCGATGCAAATTAGGCTCTGGGTTAGACAACTAAAGGGAGAGATCTGATTGGTTTCTCAGAAAACTACTATAATTTCGCAGATGTTGAGCAGTTTTCACTAGGCAAAAATTTTTCTATCGAAATATGTCAACACAAATAATTCGTTTCGTCGTAATACTTGTCTGTGAAAATTGTTACGGGTGCTCAAGTGTCCCAATGGACCTATTCCCTAATGAACAAAATTTTGATCTCATCAGGTCCAGACAAACATTTCATCACAGCTTGAAAGAGCGTCACAAAATTAGTAATATTCCGAAGTTTCGTTGCGAAATGTTGTAAAATGCCGATAATATAGCCCTGCGAAGTTTGCCGTTTTTCAGTCATTTTGTATTAGGCGCGGGAAATTGATACCTTTTTCAGAAAGCGGTATCAATGTCCCGTGCGTAACACAAAATGACTGAAAAACGGCAAACTTCGCAGGGATATATTATCCGCATTTTACAACATTTCGCACCGAAACTTCGGAATATTACTAATTTTGTGATCAGTGCTCTTTCAGGACCTTGTGCTGCATTTTTCGCAGTCGTTCCTGGTTAGGTCTTAAAATGTATATACACTCACTTGGATTACAAACCCTAACATTCTAATATTGTCTAGACTTGTCTAGATCAAAATTTTGTTCATTAGGGAATAGGTCCATTCAAGAGCATATGCTTTAGAAACTACTTAACTATTGCAAGTTTTCATGTACTTCTGGTTCCGCGTGCCCCAGGACCTATGAAGGTCGCGCGCGGCTGTAATGTCCTGGGAACGAGGATAAGTAAGGCCCAACAATATCGTTTGTCCCAATTTCATGCAAAGTCGCGCATTATGGACTGAATGTACAGTTTTAAACATCCCTGTTGCACTCGGATAACATTTTTATTTTACGTTTCAACTCATTTGCAGTCATCATCAGGAATAACGCTTCTGAAATGATATATGATACGCTAGTTTAAAATTACAAGTTCCGTGATTAAATTCCGGTTTCTGGCAATGTACTATTGTACACAGGACCGTAGCGAACAGGCTAAGGTGGGGGTGTAGTATCGCATTTGCCGACAACATCTCGGTCGCTAATTAATATTTCTTTTCCCAAAATTGTTGGCGAGGGAGGGAGGAGGTAATACCATTTTTACTAACTTTCAAATTGATGTACCGTAATTTGTGAAAACACTTTTGAAATTGTGAAATTGTCTCAAAACACTCCGGGCGTCCTGTTTCCACACAATTCCTCGTTTTCCCAATTTCCACTCGTGTTGATATACAGTTGATAATCAACACGGAAAGTTATTTATATTTGTTAAACATAGGCGTATTAACAGTGACGTTTCAACAGCGACGTTTGATCATGCAAATACCTCCTAATATTCTTGCTCAAACCTGACTGCAATGCATGCGCTCCACGGGCGCAAAAAAAGAGACACGGTTTACTCACTTGCTATAATTGCGACATAAATAATTTCTCGTATCATTGTAAAATACACCTTCAATGAATATAAAACCAGATGGGCATATATCCTAAAAAATAGCAGTAAAATTTCATTTTACATTTTACTCTTTTACATAACATTGTTTGAGAAATAGAGAACGAATCGCGTGCTTTTATGGTATTATGATGCACGAGGGGAATCTTGGGAGAACACAAGAGAAGCGTGGAACACACGAGGCATTTGTACGCTTTCCCCGTGCTCTCCCAATATTCCCGAGTTCAACTACAAACGCCATAAAACCACGAGAAGGGTTTTCTGTTTCTTTTGTTATACGTGAAGAAGATGTACTTATACACAGTAAACAATTTTATTTATAAATAATCGATCAAGCGGCTATTTACAAGGAGTGAGATGGAGTGATTTTGATGTATTGACATAAGTCACGGTGCACGATTCAGCAAAACTACATTACTTATCTGTTGACCGATTGTAGTATACGTACAGGGTGTCTAAAAAAAACGCTATGGAAGTTCAACAGGCTGTCGTGCATCATAAACGTGGCTAAACAATTCAATTTTTACATAGGACGAAAGAACAGTTATTTAGCTTTTCAATGATACTCTTTTTAAATCGTAACGATGAGAAATGGCCACATACTCGTCAAATAAATATTGCCGGTCGAAATCACATTCTTCCACCGTTGGGAATTGCATGGAAAACGAAACATAAACAGTTCCCAAGAGGGAATTAAAATTGAATGTTAAATTATCTAAAATAAGCTCAACTCGTCAATCTTCGTCTTAATGAGCCCATAAGAACGTCCATTATTGCATTAAACATGGTCCATTAACCACTGAACAGAGAACATTCGTAATCAAAACGTTTTACGAAACAAGTACCTTGCAGCAGACTCGCGGTGCTTTTGGATTAACTTTGCATAACAAAATTTTCAATTCCCAACGGTGGAAGAATGTGATTTCAACAGAACATTTTTATTTGACGAGTATGTGGCCATTTCTCATCGTTACGGTTTAAGAAATACATCATAAAAAAGCTAAATAACAGCTCTTTCGTCCTATGTAAAAATTGAATTGTTTAGTTAAGTTTGTGATGCACAACAGCATGTTGAAATTCTATAGCGTTTTTTTAGACACCCTGTATAATCGCAAACGAAAGGTTATTCGAGCAGCAATAATATTCTTCTTGAAATACGAGATCTTCTTGTCAATATTTGAGTTCTTTTAACTAACGTTTGCATGAATTTTCATTTAGGCCTAAAAATAAAATACCTGTGGTTCCGGTTCCCGACCGACCCTAATTTTTTCTGCCGACCCTATTATTTTTTTCAACGCTATTGACCGCGCGACCCTATTTCCTCCGGGTGGTTGCGGGCTGCTCATACAGCGTGCCAGAATGGCGTCTGTTGTCACACTAATTATTGAACCAAATTGCCTAAATTCGTCTATAGGAAATACGCATCTCTAATTGATATTGATGCCGGGACTCTACTGAAAATCGCCCAGCGAAATCCATGAAATAAATATTTTTAAAAAAAATTTATTTCCGACCTACCGACCCTAATTTTTTCACGATATGAAACGGGAACCACAGGTATTTTTTAGGCCTTACAGGTAAACTACGCGAAGCGTTCCTCTTTTGAGTTTCAAAATTGATTGCAATTTTCTTCATTACTTTTGCAATTTAAAAAACTCCCTTGCAAATCCCTTGAGGAAATTTGCAATGTTGCTAAAACCCAATTGAATTTTCCTCAGTTCCTGTTAGAAGTTCCTAACTTCCTGTTACAATATGAATTTTTCTGTGTTGGTGTTGTGTACTCAGGTGAATAATATGTTTGCGATGTTACTCTGAGTGCATATCCACACCAGGCGAGCTTGAAAAATATGCCCGGCCACGGTGGGATTCGAACCTCCGACCTTTGGAATACTAGCCCAATGCTCTTCCAACTGAGCTACGCGGTCAGGACGGTTCGAGTAAGTGATATTTCGGAACAGTATCTAGTTCCTTCTATACCAATGTGTTCTTACTAATATGAATTTTTCTGTGTTGGTGTTGTGTACTCAGGTGAATAATATGTTTGCGATGTTACTCTGAGTGCATATCCACACCGGGCGAGCTTGAGTTCCTAACTTCCTGTTCCTAACTTGGAATCCACTGAGTTTAACTATGACCTATTAGCCTTTCTCATAAAGGTCTAAATCCGCCATTTACGGGTACTATTTTATAAACAACGTGAAAAATCTAAGCGATGTGAAAATAATTTTTCAAATATTTAACAGAAAATCAATTTATAATGACTATACTTGCAACTACTTACATTTCACTGCTTATTATCCCTGTTCTAAAAAGGTTGCGGCCCAAAAATGGCGGCGTGAGAAAGGCTAATTAGGATCAACTACCCAAAACTAAGTCGAATTTTCACATCTTTAATATTACAGCATAATACAGTCCGTACACAGGCTACGGATTTTGGTAGCAGGATAAATTTAGCAGGAAACAAAGAATGAGTTGAAACTTGCTTGTGCATGATCGTGCAGTTAAAATCACCTGTATTTTCCTGTCGTATTTCTGTATTTCTTCTAAATAGGTAATTTCATCACGCTCCTCATGGAGATCAGCCTCCACGGTTGTTGAGGCTAGCGTGGTTTAAATAAGGTTTTGTATGTATGTATGTACTATTTACGACTACCAACACTACGATTTCGTGCACTTAGTAATATTATTATATATATTTTAATGTTTTATATAACACGCCCCTCCTGCAAATCAGCTTTCAGTTGTGCGAGGCTAGCGTGTTTTCATTTTAAATAAAAATTGATTGAATCGTTATCGACATCGGGCCGATTTCTGCCTTATCAGTAGACAATCGGAATCTGTAGAATTATCTATATTTCCGATTGACTAAAACAGGTTGCAGTAACATGCATGTTACGTTAGAAAATTATCGTTTAAAAATCGACATGAATGACGTCACCTTTAACCGGTGGACTGATATTATGACGTCATTATAAAATCGGTGTCGGGTATAGATTGTGGCATGAATATAAATAGGTAATTTCCGATTGTTGCACAATCGGTCAATCACTATAATTTTGATGATTGTGATGTTACTCTGAGTGTATACCCACACCGGGCAAGCTTGAAAAATATGCCTGGCCACGGTGGGCATATTTGGGCATGTTTCCCACCGTGGCCAGGCCAGGCATATTTTTCAAGCTTGCCCGGTGTGGATATACTCTGAGTAACATCACAAGCATCATATTCACCTGAGTATATTACACCAACACAGAAAAAATCACTATAATTTTGCTCACCTTGGCAGTTGTAACTGTCGTGAATTCTGGGTTTTCGCTGTGTTCCCCAACAACAATGGAATCTGCCGGACAATATATTTTGTCACGTAATTCAGTCAAGGTCTGAAAACGACAAAATAATCACACGTTATAAAATTCATGTGGTTAAACTCGTGCAAGTTTACGATCTTAAGAAGCTTCGACCTTCATACGAAGTTCTGATACATGCAGCAATACGACGATTAAGACGTGCATAAATGCCATTTTACAATTCTAATTTTAAACAGCCGATCACCTTTTTATAGAACGAACTTTTGATGCGTTCGCACACTTCGGTGACATCCGTAGTTTTCTGTACATTGGCGAAAAAGCTGAGAGCTATAGACACAAATTCAAGCCTAAAACGAGGATCAGGCCTAAAAAACCTATCCTCTCATATATATTTATCATCTGCGTTGGGACGGATGGTGACGACATACGTGTACTAGATAGACACCCACATGGATGACTATAAAACAAATTATTTGTTTGCTGAGATCCAAATCGCACAAAAAAGCAAGAAGAATTAAAGGTTCTTATGACTCGTCTATATGAATACAAAATTCGTTACAATATCATACCTGTCTTCCAACGACTAGAAATTCTTGAACTTTAATTAACTATTACATGTAGAATGGATAAAAAAGATTTTAATTGCATTGAATACAATCAATGTATACTTGTGTCATATAATCCACTTAATAATCATACAAAATTGTTAATACCTTAACTGGGTGATACAGTGCTACAGAGAGAACAACTTCTGGTCCATCGATTATGTCATTATTGTTAGTTTTTGCATTTCTCTACAAAAGACAGAGTAAAAATAGCAAAACGTTAGTGAAACTAAAGTTTCTGTGCCTCTATTGATACAGTCAAGTATTAATTGTGCCAATAATACTGTATATGTATAGGTAATAGTATGGTTTCGAGTGCAATTTGGAAAAACCATGAACGAGTAAATTTTTCAAAGACTATGAAAATTGCATGAATCCGAAGGACGAGGCTCATTGTAATTATTATACTGTACATGTAGAATAGAATAGATGTATATTGATTTCGTAATTCATAAATCATGAATAATTCGTCAAACGCCAATAATCAATAATAATTCAAATAATTATAATTCATCAAACGCCAATAATCATAATAATAATCCAAATAATCATAATTCATCAAACGCCAATAATCATAATAATAATCCAAATAATCATAATTCATCAAACGCCAATAATCATAATAATAATCCAAATAATCATAATTCATCAAACACCAACATAATTTTGGGGATAAGATCGATATGTTTTGAGATCATTCTACACGCGATTCGACTTTTTGGCAGAATAGAGGCTGAAAATAAAAGTGGGAGGCCAAAGCCCCCCTCCCCAAAAACCCCGGATAAGATTCCAAATTTTGAAGTTTATATATGGTACCATATTTGAAGTTTATATTTGCTTATATACGGTTTATATATATAACCGGTACGTGTATTAGAAAATATGTTAGGTCCGTAAAATTTGCCCCCCCCCCCCCTCAAAAAAATGTTCCGCCGCCACTGTTTCGCAGTCAGTAGGACAGACACCTTTTCTGGTGAAGCCTCTTTGCTGCCAAGCCTCAGCGAGGCAGCACACTATTCTCGACAGAGGCAGTCTCCTTACCGCGCGCCAAGTTTAGTAGACTTGAATCTCGATTCGTGTTTGTATGTCAGCAATTCAGGTGAGTTACGAAAATTAATTATGCTTGCCGGGCGCACAGCAATCTACAAATTATGGCAATTTTTATCCGAGGGAAGGCGATGGCTGTTCTGATGTTAAGTCTAGAAGAAGCTAAGCACTAGCAGTGTGCCTTTAATAGTTTAGTGAATCTCTTTAACAGCCTATACTAACCTTTTAGGCCTGTTCCAAACGTCGCGCTTCGCATGTGCCGAACGCATTAAAACAATATATAATTAGCTGATGCGACGTTTGAAACAGGCCTTAGTTAACTCAACTGATGGTCACCAACGACATTAAATAGTATTTTATTGCCAGGCAACAAAATGTATTTCAAAGCAATGAATAATAATCTTATCACTTGATTCATTAGCCACCGGGTGTCGTGTATTTGTCTCTTGTTTAATATTGTATCATGTTTTGAGAAGGAGTTCAATTTCGATATTTGTTGTCGATCTGAGCAAAATATTGATTATTGATTTGCCTACTGGGGCACACAGCATTGAACCTTCAATTGTGGTGAGTGATACTGAACCACCTGTTGTGATGAGTGACACTGAATTGCCCATTGTGGCTCAGAAAAAAATGTACCTGCTGACTCGACAAATAATATCCTTAATTAATTTGTGTAATTGATTACAAACAAGAACTACAAGGACTTGTTATCATTAGTGAGGAAATTCCCTCTCATTATTATCCGGCCTTGATAAAACATAGGGAGTGTTTCTATCTGATTGACCCTCACGCACGCATTACGTTTTCGTAGCGCTTTGCATTGTGGTTATAGTGGTATCACTGATAAAGATAGCGGCCTCGAATGAAAATATTAAATATTTTCGCGAATATTTTGCTGTTGGCTATCGCGCACCTGACCCTAGCTTTTTTAAAAAGTTCTTGCACGGGTCAGGACAAAAAATAAGCCATCTTGAATATCAATGATACCACTATAACCACAATGCAAAGCGCTACGAAAACGTAATAAGGAGAATCTAGTATTATTTTGTGTTGTTATTAATTCTAATGTGTGTCCCTGTGTTGGTCTTGTTAAGCTTCATTGTCGGCTAATTTCCACTCAGGAAAATTTTCCGCAGGAGCGGACGGCGTTGGAACTAACGACTTTAGCACTATGTAACTTTCCTTCCGTTACTATCCTGCGGAGGGTTTTCCTGGGTGCAAACTGGCCTTTTATATTACTAAAGATCTAATGTAGAATGTGTCATGTTCGTTCTGTAAGGGCTGCTGTAATTGGCGTAAAGCTGTAGCATATACCCTGCCATTGATTGATTGATAGTTTGTATATTCTTGTGTTTGTATTTGTGTAGATATGATTGTGTGAAATTGGCAAAGCATAATAAATAAATAAATAAATAAATTAAGCGTGGAGGTCAACGAGGTTATACTCAGGGCATATGGCTAACATGAGCATTTAAATTCCAGGTGCATACGATGTTGATATTCCCGGTTATTTAGATATTATTGTTTTGTTCCCTTATACATTAAAGAAACAGATAACTTTGGGTCTTGTACTCCTTTAACTGTTTAATATACTGTATTGTATGATATTGACATTTTCAAGAAAAATCTATTGTGGCAACAATAACTATTAAATGTTTTGTTAATATTTATGTTTTGTTGATATTTTGATCATGAACATGGGGCCAAATACAAATATAGTTGGTTTCAGGTTTCACAGCCATGTTTTATATGGGTAGGTACAGTAGGTCGGAAAAACATTTTATTTAAAAAAATATTTTATCTCAAGTATGCAATAAATATAAGTTGTTTATGAGTAACTGTCACGCGTGATCAAACGTGCCACGCGGATCACCCCGCGAGCTACATGTGTTTCGCGAGAAACAAACGCGTTAAAGCCACAGAATAATCAAGGCGCTTTCGTCTTTTTTCAGAATGTCAGAATAATGTACGTTTTTAATATTTTATTCAAATATTTAATATTTGTGTAAAACTATGATTAACATGACTAGATAACGATTAAATTATGAGCAAACAAAATAATTTGTAGACAAATGAGTCTGATGACTATTTATATATTCTGCTATTTACGAAAAGATGATCTCTACTGGGAAATGTCAAATAATGTTTATGGTCGGTCATATTTTTGACAGGTCGGTCGGAAACCAGCTAATATTTCTATTTGGCCTGGTGTATTGAGAGTCCATATTAATTAAAGTGAATTTACATTCTGTTTCACTGTAAATTAAGCTGTTTTCTCGCTAACATGTGTCAATCGAGGCAGTAACTCCTAGTTCTTATCACGCATGCGTTAATTATTTCGCACAACATTTTTCGCATTTCGCCGAAGTGACATTCAATAACAAACAATTCGTATCTACTTACTAGCTGTTCTGACAGGATAATATAGTTCTTGTTTCTTGAATAGAAAATCTTTGCCCTGGGGTCTGAATTTTGACCTTCCTTTTTAGATACCGCGCTTCAAAAAAAGAACAAATAATTGTATCGAATGAGAGGACGTTTATGTTACCTTAAGCTAATGTTAGTAATTTAATACACGAAGTTGTGGAGAGCAGTTACCAGTCTTCTTGTTAAATAACTATGCATGGGAAGCCACCTTACTACTGTACACAAGAGTCTCTATTCAGAACATAGTCTATTAAGATATGATGGTCTGGAATCCCGCCAAACGTCAAAGCCACAAAATAGAAAACCTTTGTTTGATGTTGAACTGTATTATCTCACCGTGCGCAAATCCTTTGTCTCAACTTTGTCTTTATTAAATATTATTCATCGTGGCTACACGTTTCATTTCAGCTATCCCTATTGGACAGTTACTTAATTATACGAAAATACAATGAGCTCAATCACCGTGACCGTGCACAAATTAACATAAACTCAGACAAAAACATAACACAACTAGAGGGCACTCAGAGACTGCATACCTCCGCCCGCTACTCGGAAGTGAAACGCAACCTTGGAATTTCCTAAGAAATCCACTTTGCAATTCTTAAGCATAAAAGATTTTAGGCCCCCGCGAATTGAAATCGAATTGCTAATAGATCATATTACTGTTGTTGTACTGTACAGTACTTGTAAAATAAAAACTTATTAAGTGTCATTTAAGAAATGATAAATTTTGCTTTATGCACTCGCGTGTGCAGTAATTTTGACAGTTGTGCTATTTTAAATTCCCAAGCAGCTAAAATCTTTTGTCTTTAAAACAATGTCGATTTCTTGGGAAATTCCGATACACCCTGTATTGAAGTAATCTAATGTTATTAGAATTTGAATGGACTGGCACTTTGCCGAACGCAATAATGCGTAACTCCGTAAGCCTTGTTTTAGACATTGAATTTCGGTCGAGTGAAATGCAACAAAAACAATAGATAATGAACGCTGAAGCTTAATGAGGTTTATCATCTCATTATTGTCTTAGTACTGCGTGCATCACATTATACACGTCCTAATTACACATTCAGTAATTTTTTTTTAATTGACCGGGAAAAGCAAGACAAAATTTTGTTCATTTCTCGTTCAATTTTTAACCAAATTCAACCAAATTTTAATCAGTTCTTCCTTAGCCGATCGGAAATGCATTCAAAAAATTTCGTATGAATATGTTTGGTATTTATTTCGTGCTCACAGACAAACACACATACACACACACATTGTCGGAAATTCACTCTTTCCGGTGGGGCAAGCTCTACCTCCGACAAACTTCAAATTTCGACCTTTTATTTGCACTCGAAAGACTCGTCTGCTTTTAGTCCTCTTTAGTCAAACGGCATCCCTTTTGCCCCCCCCCCCCCCCCCAAGATTTCCGCCACTGCACACATACACACATACAAACCCAGATGATTACATAACCTCCTGGCGGAGGTAATAATGACTTCTGTTTAGTTTCCATGCCATCATATGATAGACTATGTTCAGACGGATGCGATATGAATTAGCCTTTCTCACGCCGCCATTTTTGGGTGGCATTTCAGCTGAAGTATGTGCCATAAGTCCACATAACAGCAACTTTTTATAATTTTTTTGACGAACGATGGTAAATTTGCTTTGTAAATGGTTAGTTTATTTTGAAAAATTGCTTTTCACATTGTTTTAATTGTTTGCATTGGATGATGAAAATTTGATGCCACCCAAAAATGGCGGATATTCGTCATCGTGAGAAAAGCTAATTCACTTATTCAAATTGACTATACTAATAATTCACGGTGACAATTTAAAATAATACCAACATAATTTTGACATTGGCAGTAAAAACTTTGTTTCATTTGAAAGAACTTTTAAAATAATTACTGAAGATGTTTTACAACTTTTTCATATCTTGCTTGGTTCCTGAAAACAGTGAGATGTCCGCCATGTTGGATTATTCAGGATATGCATGTTACGCATAGATATAGTCACGAGTTGAGTCTTTTTATCTTCACAGCCAGTGATAAATATGAGCGAAAAACTTTAACTGGGTTGCTATTCAAGTTATCTAAGCATTTTAATTTCGGATCTTTACTAGGTCATGTGGAGCTAAATTTATCTAAAAACTACCCCATTGGGCTATCACCACACTTGACGTCATCTAAACCGTACTGCAGTTAAGGATGTTAAGAATTAATCTTATAGTTTTTAGTCAAAATATTCCATTAGTTTATGATTGGTATGAAACATCTGCAGCAAAGTTTAGTACATAATTTTAAACGTTCTATCAAATTAGACAAACTAAGATTTTAGTTCTTATGTTAATTATTATAACTAGTTTGCCTCAAACCAATGTCTAATTTAAAAGTCCGAGCAAAGCCCTGATATGACCGTCTAATGACTTCTCTGCACAGACAATAAGCCAATTCCGAGTGTCGACTATGCATGCAAAACCGCGTTCTGCGTCGGATAAATTGCATTTGAACTACTGTATAACATGTAGCTCAGACTGCAACAGTGAAATGAATACTGTATAACTGGAACGCTACCTTCAAATAAACTGCCTTTCTTTGTCTGAGGGTCAAGACCCGCGTGTTCATGCCTTTCTCTCACGTAAACAATTATTAGAATAAAATAAGAAAAAACTTAAAAGTAAAGTCTACTAGAAAGTTTTACCGGAATAAAAGCATTAATAGAAACCTTTGAGCGCTGGAAAAAAGCATATTTTGTAAGTTTTAAGCCGCTTTTTCTGTTGACAGATTGACAATGCTCTTCGCATGCGTGAAAAGAATGGGACTGGCCTTCAAGGTTGGCTTTGAATTTTCGGTTGCATGGAGGTAGCATTCCCAGTTGTATTTATTTCACTAGGACTGGAAGGATTAGAATATACAAATCAAACTAACAAAGTATTCAACTGTTCAATCATCATTTGAATATAGAAAAGTTGAAGAATATAGAACAATTAGTTTCCACACGCTCGAAGGTGATACATCAGTAATTGTTCTGGAAATGATAATTTGCTGAAACTTCTCAGGGGTGAAGTTTATGATATGCTAGCTCATAGTAAAAACAGAAAAAAAGTTGGGGTCACCGAACTCGATTCGAAGATAGGACAAGTGCAATATGCCACCTTTCCCATATGGCGCCGTCGTGATCCATTTACGAGTCACAGGAACAATCGCAATTGATCAACCCTTACTGAGTTTTTTTAACAAGGATCCTACTAAAAATGTCTATCTAATGATTATATACAAGAAAAGATGGTATTTTAGCGAATCAAAGACCACTGATGTGCATTGTCGTGGTGCAAAGATGTCTTTTCCTATCTCTCACACACGTTATTTTGGGAAGCATGCGCGAAAATGTAAAATATTAGAAGTTAGTTGTACAGTAGACTAATGATTTTTCTCTTATTTTCTGACATGACATGTAAAACGTATAGAAGAACAAACATATAGAATAAAAAAGTGGGGCATGGATCTTCTTAAAGAGATAAAAGGGTTAAACATGCAACACGATGTGGTTTACTGCTAGTTGCACATGGAACACTAGCCAGAGTTCTGTCAATATTGAAGGTATATTTCCTGAAGCACACCGGATCAATGCAGAGTGTTTTTATCTTTGCCCTTACTCTTTCTTTATCACTTTACATTGCAGTTCGACTACATATAGTATGTTAGCTAGAATTTGTTATTAGATATGCGCAGTAAAAGTGCGCAATGCAAAACTGATGAATCACCTTAAGTTCGAAAAATAATTAGTGTCCGTCTAGGCCAGACCAAGTATTGAGAATTATATACTGCACTCTGACTCAAATCTAATACTAAACCATTCATAACAGATGGTTGTCCAATACTCTCGAACGTATACGGATCGTGAAGATGGTAAAACATTAGTGAGTTTAAGATACCCCGGTTTCGGTTTACGGGTACGGGTGGCATGATTTTGGTTAGCAGTATTTTCGTCGATGTCTGCACTTTTACTCGTAATTAAGGTGTACATTTTTCGCATTATATCATTGTCTATTGCAAGAAAACAGAAAAAGTATGATCGAATTACAGACATCAGTAAAAACTAGAATAGTAAACACGATGACACTACTCGTACCCGTACACCGAAACCGGGGTATCTTAAACTCACTATTCAACACAATCCGCACGGTCTGTACGATCCGTACGACCTGTGAAATGGCTTTACGAACCGTACGGTTCGTAAAAATGAATTGCGGATCGTGAACTTACTTTGTCGATCCGTAAAGAGCGTGATCGGGAAGCAGTTTGACGATCCGTATCATGTCGACAGTATTGTAATACCTAAACTTAAGTTAAAAATCTTGCGCTGATGGCTTTCAAACGTTTTCGCGTTGTAATTTTTTTGAAAATATACATGTATATCATATAGTTTTGTATGCTTACGTGAGAGTGGCAAGATCTGCTTGGGAAAAACACGTTGTCTTGGTTGTGGGGTCCATGTCACTTGTAGGCTCATCCTCAAACTTGTTGGAAGAAAAAGGGAAAATCATAAGCAATATTTCGTATACGCGTATATGATATAAAAAGCATTTACATGTAAAATGAGAATGAAAGTTGATAAGAGCTGGAGGATGAAAATGATCTAGGTAATGGACCTATTCCCTAATAAACAAAATTTTGATCTAGACAAGTGTAGACAAATATTTCATCACAGCTTTAAAGAGCATCACAAAATTAGTAATATTCCAAAGTTTCGTTGCGAAATGTTGCAAAATGCGGATAATATAGCCCTGCGAAGTTTGCCGTTTTTCAGTCATTTGGTATTACGCACGGGAAATTGATACCTTTTTTCAGAAAGCGATATCAATTTCCCGTTCGTGATACAAAATGACTGAAAAACGGCAAACTTCGCAGGGCTATATTATCCACATTTTACAACATTTCGCAACGAAACTTCGGAATATTACTAATTTTGTGATTGCTCTTTCAAGCTGTGATAGACTTGGCTTTCTGTCTAGACTTGTCTAGATAAAAATTTTGTTCATTCATTGCCATAGTGCGAGAGGAAAATGCTGCAAATCAATCAAGTGTCTTCTACAGTATATACAGCTAATTCAAAAAAGTTGTCCTGTTAAAAATCTTAAACCTTATCTTGAGACGAAATTTACTGTACCACTGAACTTTCAAGATTTTATATTAAGGAAGAGGAGAAAATTCCCTACGTTTTCACTGCACCTCCGCGCAATCGTTATTTCTCTGGTCGAATTAGCCATTCCGAAGTTGATGAGAGGACTGGGGACGAGTGTTAAAAAGTGCCCAAATTAAGAAATTAACCAAATAACTAAAAAGACCACCTCAAAATTAGTAAGTATACAAAGTTTGAAGACGTTCACATGAATATCCTTTGAATAATATGCTTTCGAAAATCGTGATATTTACTATGAAATGTATTGTAATTTTTGATTTTGGGACGCGCTTCCCCAAAACAATCTTTTAATCAGTAATTTCAGAATTTTGGAAAGCTTATTATTCGAAGGGTATTCATGTAAACGTCTTCAAACTTTGTATACTTACTAATTTTGAGGTGGTATTTTTAGTTATTTGGTTCATTTCTTAATTTGGGCACTTTTTAACACTTGTCCCCAGTCCTCTCATCGACTTCGGAATGGCTAATTAAAGAAATCCAGGAGCTTAAACGTATTTTGAAAGTTGTGGAAACGTCGAACGAAAAGAAAGTTCGTGTTGCAGAAGAGTGTGGTTTGGGTGGAATTGGTAAAACAAGCTTACCGATGGATAACTAAATTACTATTTATAAGTCGAGTCTTAAACTTGGGAAATGTGCTTTGGCATATAGCAAGCACTTTCAATTTAGGGCTATTTGGTTCACTAAGCAATTATCTAAGGCTTCAAATGAGCAATACCCATTCATTTGATACCTTGCACGCTCAATGTATATATTCCAGGCTATCAAATTTTATATAGTGAATTTAATCGATTACCAAATCTAAACCCAATACACTCACACTAAAAAATGCAGTTGTCTTTAATTTCTTTAAATGATCATTGTTATTGTACTGAAGCATGCTTATGACAGGTATAAAATAATAGTTGCTATATATAATGCATATGACATTCATGCGAACGTTAAGTTATAACAATGTTATCTCGTCACATCCTGTGTTATTGGCATCACTATAAGCACAGTTCGCACAATACCATCATCAAGGGTGCGACTATTCAAGATTTTTAGTCATACCTGATTATGGTTCAACCATGTACAAACTTAAAACTCAATGTGTATTTAGTATAAGATAAAATAGATAAACCCAGGTTTCTAAAAGGAATTCTTTCACAAAACACCATTTTAATAGTAAATAATGATTTTTACTACCTGATCTACAGTCTATGATGTAGGGCAGGTTTTTCCAATTTATCATTTGGGAAAGTTATAATAACCAGTTAAATGGTAAAAGTTCAGTGTTTTCTATGAATGGTTGTAACATGGTAAATCTTTTAAAAACCATCTAAATTAACCCATCAATGGCAATTTCAAGAGCAAGTGCACAGTGATTGGGTGAGGATTGTCGGCAATTATGCTCTGTATGCAAAATGACATGCTGTAACTAAAAATTATTGTTATATAGTTAGTGTCAATTTGAAAGTTCAATTTTTCTGTTCGCCGATTGGCCAAAACCGTGTCACGTGCAGGTCCACAAAACGTCATGTTCGGCAACCGGTCCGCAATCAAACATTTATTGACCGGTCAATAATAAAATGGGTGCAATACGCATGCGTGTCAACCATGAAGTTCCAAAGTTCATTTTTAAAACTTTTTACTAAACATTTACGGCATTCCATTTAACCAGTTTTGGTTTCAAATTAAGTTCACTCCAATAACCGGTGAATTATTCATACTTTGACACTTATATACTATATAACAAAACACTTATTTCCTGAGACCTCGGGAAAGCAGTGTGTTTTGTGGCCCCTCGACCGCCGTTGTTGCCCTCGGCTTCGCCTCGAGCAACAACAGCGGTCTCGGGTCCACAAAACACACTGTTTCCCTCGGTCTCTGTAAATAAGTGATAAATATTAACACCAGTAATAATATGGTACAGTACCTTGAGATTACTTGGACTTCGCAAAAGCAATAATATACAAAAAATAATAAAAAATATTTGTTTAAGGCATTTCCACACCCTTATTGCTCCCAAACAAAATGCCTTATTTATATCCTACAGTAACTATTGTCTATGCTTGCCAATGGTAAACACTTCATGAAATATGCACGGGGGGGGGGAGCTTATGTTGACAACATATGACCATGCAGCAGGCCTCAAACTTCTCTGAAATCAATCGATGGCAATGACGTTAAAAATTGCCGTAGAACGTAATGTTCAGCTGTCTACGGCAATTTTGGCAGTTTCCATGGCATTTTTTCAAATTAATAAAAATTTAATTTTATTGTTACTTTGGATTGTTGATAAGCTAGGAACATGTTTACGTATTTCTTTAGTGGGTTTTTTCAAAGAAAACTGACTAAAATAGTAATTGACTAAAATAGTAATTTACGCATGATTTGATCAACATCTGAATTCAAGTATCAAAATAGTAATGCACAGTGAATAGTATAAAAATTGCACTATACGGCAAAAAATTGCCGTCGTTGTTGCAATGATCCACAGCATTTTGTTCTCCCTCTATAGCAATTGCCACGATAAAATTCAAGCCTTGCCATGCAGGGCAAGGGGAGACCCTTGATGAGTAAAATAGTCTTGCGTTAGGCAGAGAAAAATAAGTCATCACAGAGAGCATGCAAATGTTAGAATAAAAAGATTGACTATTGTTAAATGTACATCATAATGAAGTGTTAATAGTGTACATTGAAAGTCAATATGTTACAGGAGGTGATCAATACCATTAACAAATCTGTATAAATAATTTGCACCGCCTTAGGTAAGGTTAGCTAATTGTAAAACTGCTTAAAAAGATAGGTCTTAATGTTAGCTTTAAAACTAATCAGCGAATTGCTATGACAAATATAATCAGGAAGTGAGTTTCGGTGCAGCATAAGAGAAAGACTTATGACTATAGTTAACCAAATAATTTAACTGATGGTATATGCAATAGGTTCTTTGAAGTGGATCTTAGAATCCTGCTCTGAGTATACGTTTGTAGCAATGCTTTAATGTAGCCAGGTGCTAGCCCATTTAACGCCTTATAAGTTATTAGCAGTAGCTTACATACAATAAGATGGCTTACTTGAAGTCATGCAGTTAAGCCAATGTAGTTGCTTCAAGACTGGCGTAATATGGTCTGTATCAACTCCAGTCAATTTAAGCTTGTGTGAAACGTCCAAAATTTAAAAAGTTTATAACTTTCTTGTCTGTCATATGACTGACGTTAGTGACGTACTGGTGTAAGCAGTCAGCGGCATATTGGCATAACCTCCAGCATAAACTTTTCGAGGATTCCAACCTGGCAACTAGTCACTAACATTTACTCTAGTAAATGTTTACCAACTGTCAATATAGTGACAATTGGCTTAATTAAATTTCAGTTGACATTTGAGATTTGAAACACCCCCCCCCCCATGACTAGCTAGACCATGTGAATGAGTGAATCTATATAATATGAACTTGAAAGATGTGATTTCACTTGGTTGAACAAAGAATGCTGGGTGTGGTGAGCATATATAATTTGCATGAATCTATGTATAAATATGTACTTCAGTCTTCAGTATAAATCAATACACAACCATACACACAAGCCACTTTGAATGTGCTTCAGTGTTTGTAGTAATATAAATTTACCTACAAACGTCTTCAAGTTCTGCTAAGGTCTCCTGTGTTATATCCATTTCTGATGAAATTTTTAACCTGTCCACAACATTTCTTTCAAGACAAGTATCTTCATTATTTATTGTTGACGTTATTTTTTCTTTGAAATCCTTTACACTCACCAATGAAGAAAACTTATACAAGCTCGCCATGTTTGTTGGTAGTCAATTTATCGTTCGGTGACCCCCGTCCGCGATCATATCAGACCATGTCAGCGGCATCTAGTAAATTACTTAAATAACATCGCCCGAAATCGCCCGAAGTTCGAAGGTTTACTCAAAATTCCAAAGGAATTTTACAACTTTAGAAAGTGGAAATATTTCCAGATACATGGGCCATCATTCCAATACCGTATTTACCATCAAAGAACAAATATGACGGGTTTGTACTATAATTTATTTTGTCTAAAAATACATTCCCATGTTGCAATTAATTAATACATCCTCTGAGAAAATTTACAAACTAACCTCTCTGAAATTTGAGGTCCTTGACGTGGCTAGAAAAACAATAAATGCCGATACCATGCATCACAATATTTTATCAAAATGTGAGCGGATCGTTTTCAGAGGCGTAGCCAGGGCTGGGGCCGCCCCCCCCCCTGGCAAAATTTTGCCCCCCCGTGGCCAAATTTTTGGCCCCCTGATAAAATGTATTGTACTAGTAAGGGTACCTGCAAGGCAGGGATTGCTGCGGGCATCAAGAGCAAATAGAACGAAAAATAGTACAAATTACATAAAGCATGCAGTTATTAGTATTACTCGCAGCGAGCCGGCGACTTGTGAGCGCTGTGGTCGGGAGCTTAAGGAATACGGAATCGATTTATGCCATAAGTGCATGTCCGAGAAAAAGCAATGCATTTGTTGCCAAGACCATGCACGGGTTCAAGAGCACTCACAGATTACAGATAGGCGTGTTAATGTTTATGGAAGTAATATTCACTAAATCATAAGCAAGAATATATAATATTTTCAAGATCAAGTGGAATTTGTTGAATTTAATACGCGCTGCTCTAGTACGCGTATAAAAACAACTAAACGACAAAGCATTCTTAAAACGTACAGATGAATTATATAACGCATGTTTTTGCTATCTGATTTCATATTGTTAAGTCTAATACTGCTAGGCGCATTTACCACATTGTATACACAGTATTAAACTAAAGAAACCAAAACTTTATCATAGTAATAAATTAAAATATAGAACTTACAGTGGTCAAAGTCAATTGAGTGAACAACGCACGAAGTGCAGTCACGTTATTTTATACACTAAATCATGACCTTTATAGGGCTTAAAACTTTACTAAACCTTACGCTGAGTGCCTGAGTCAAAATAATTTACAAGTCGAAGCAAGCAAAACAATTAACAATTAATCGCCAAAGGTGAGGTGATTATCGCGGAATATTTAATTTGGCGAGACAAAGTCGAGGTGAATATTTCCCGATAATCACCGAGCCCGAGGCGAATAAATGTTTTAGTATTTTTGCACAAGTTTTTTTGTGTTTTTCTTATTTTAATTTCGCTTAATTCTTTATCACTAACTTCAACAAAACGGCTAGCCGCCATTTTGAAAAGTTCGATTTTGTTATATTCACCTGTAGGTGAATATAACAGATTAATACGTCAAATTTGACCAATCACCTTGTAGGATATGTCATGTTCACTTGTGCAAAAATACTAATAAACGATATCCTTCAAATACACCTCAAATATTGTATGTCGTACATTATTTTGCGTTCTGCGCATAGCAAGCGCACACGACCACAATACAATGCGCTAAATAAAATTTACTTCAAAACCTCCTCTCTGCACATATTAGTATACGCTGCTTCGCTCGCTCGCTTCAAGCTCGTTCGCTACGCAGCAATAAAAAAAGAATCCTTGATTATATAGCTTCAAGTTGAGACCGGTCGGAACATTGTCAATGTTGTCGGAATCTTTGTGGGGAAGCATCGGAAAAAGTGAAACGGCAATCGGGAAAAGTGCTACGAAAGCAATTGTGATGTCCGAAATTTTTTTTTACCAAAAAAGGTGTCGACAGGGGGGGTGGGTTGTCGGAGAGATTTAAAATGTTGTGATCCGAATATTTTTTGGCCCCACCTGGGTTTTTGCTGCCCCCCCCCTGACCAAAAATCCTGGCTACGCCTCTGATCGTTTTATTTATATATGCGACCTCTATATATTTAGATTTTCTGCAATTGTATTTTAGTGAGCGCCGGCGGCGCGTTTGTCTAGGGTGTTGAGTTGCGTGCGATCCGACATGCTGCTAACTGGTGGTCCGATCCCGCAATGGCCAATGTTTTGTTTTTCGTTCTCATATTTTTTTCTTTAAAAGATTTTTCCTAAGATTGCCTTTATACAATACCTTTCGGTTAGATTAGGGTTAGAGTTAGGGTCACGTTTATTTTTTAAGTGTGTCAAAAGTAGCTAGGGTAACTGTACCGGAAGTGAATGATACTGTTTAATTCTGACACAATCTCGTACCCAGAGCAATGCCTGTGCGCGGGCTAAGATGGCATTGGCTCTGGGGAAATTGACAGCCGGAACCCCTAAATTTAGGGGTTCCGGTTCTCCGTCGGCATTCACGATTGATAAACGTTAAACCAATCACAGCACAGGAAAAATTCAACTTCCCCAGAGCCAATGCCATCCTAGCCCGCGCACAGGCATTGCTCTGGGTACGAGATTGGTTCTAACATTTATTTATTTAACATGGATAATAAAATAAATTTATTTTATTATCCATGGTTCTAAGAAGAGCTCTTCATCGTGTTTTTTTTGTGAGCGACCTTTCTTTGAGATTTGTGAGAATTAAAACATCATTTTGTGACTATTGGTTTGTGACTTGTGATGATCGTGGGGAGGCATCGAACAGCATTCCCCACAAGTGTATTATTATATTCAAATAAAATAATATCTTTAATTAATAATTCGCGCGCGAATTTTTATGTTTATGTTGAAATGACCCATCTTCTTTGAGGTATAGCTTAAAAATTAGGGTATGCTCATCACTTGAAACTAGCTTTAAATCAAAGTTTTATCTATAGTCTTTTTGATTAGAATTAAAATCATTCATGGGAAAAATGTGCCAAAGGGTTGAAATTGCCCGTGTAAATGTACACTACATATTTTTGACATGTTTGGGTTAGTATTTTGAAAAGGTGTTCTGGAAGGGAAATGTCTTGAACAATACTGGTTTACCCTTGGCCAAGCGCAAACGACAAAAGTAATCACACGTTAAAATCGAATTCATGTTGTTAAAACTCGTGCAAGTTTACGTCTACGATCTTAAGTTAAGAAGCTTCGACCTTCCTAGGAAGTTCGTATACAGTAATACGGAAGACGTCCCTAAAAATGCCATTTTACAATTCTAATTTTAAACAGCCGCTCACGTTTTTATAGTACGAACTTTTGTCGTTTTGATGCGTTCACACGGTGACATCCGTAGTATACATTAGCGAAAAGCCTAAGAGCTATACTCCTATAGCCTATAGACACAAATTCAAGCCTGAAACGCGGATTGGGCATGTATATTTATCAAGATTTTTGGACCAGTGCCTTTTTTAACTATATATCTGGGGGGGGGGGGGCAATTTCCCCCCAGGGAAATAATTTGCCCCCCCCCCCCAGAATTGCTCATGATTGCTGTCAGAATTGCAGTTGATTTACTTGATAGTGAGATTATGCCCTTGCATAGCCTCCTCAACAGCCATCTTGTGTGTAATTCATATTGTTCTTCACCGAGTATTTCATAATAGCGATAGATTTCATGCAAACAATCCGATAAAATGCTGGATCCAAGAAGAATAGATTTAGTTTAGATTTTTAACTGTTAAATACATGTAT
>CACRXK020001934.1:0-47954 GCA_902702795.2 Paramuricea clavata | reverse complement strand
AGCTTATATTAGTCCATTCACGCTATCATCTGATGCCTCCCTTAAATTATATCATGGTGGGAAAGGAAAAAATTGTGCCAACTGTTTCAGCAAGAAATCTGGGGGTGATTTTTGATGAGTGGATCGGATTGGGCGAACATATTAATGGTATCTGCAAGTCAGCTTACTACCATATTAGGAATATTTCAAGAATTAAGAAGTATCTACCTCGAAATTGCTTAGAAATAATTATTCATGCATTTATAACTTCAAGACTGGATTATTGTAACTCCCTGTTGTATGGTGTACCCAAATATTTGCTTCAGAAGCTTCAGAGAGTCCAAAATACTGCAGCTCGTTTACTAACCGATACTAAGAAATCGGCGCATATCACCCCAGTTCTTATCGAATTGCATTGGTTACCTGTCCAATACCGTATTCAATTCAAGATTATACTTCTTGTCTACAAAGCTGTTAATGATCTTGCTCCATTGTATCTGAAGGAACTTATGCTGTGTCGTACTTCGCAGCGTACTCTTCGATCAAATGGAAATGAATTGCTCCAGATTCCTTATTCTAGACTAAAGACATACGGAGACAGATCGTTCTGTGTTGCTGGACCAAGATTGTGGAATGATTTACCTGTTCATCTTCGGATGTGTGAATCATTAACCATTTTTAAGAAGTTTCTTAAAACATATCTTTTTAACTTGTTTTTAAATAGTGTATGATGTATTCTATAGTTTTAACATTCTTAACACTAGTTTTTAAGATTGGATTTTGTATTACTGTAAAGCGCCTAGAACAGTCTTGGTTTGTGCGCTATATAAATGTTTATTATTATTATTATTATTATTATTATTATCCTCGTGGCAACATGGTGGAATCTTCGAAATCAGATAATTGTTTCCTCATAGTTTTTCTTAAAAAAAGGGAATATATTTTCTCTTTTTATATATTCCTGATGATAAATGCAAGATACTCGAACCGTAGTTTATTCGGTATCTTTTGATGCGGATCAAAGTTTAAGATCAAGAATTGCCCTCACATGTTGTGAACATTTTATACTTCAACGATTTCCCATTTCCCAAGTCATGAAAATTTGCAAAGTGCCGGGGCCATAGGGGCGGTAACTTTAACAGTCAATATTCCCCCGGTAGCGGGGAAATTACCAAAATTTAACATTGTCAAAATGTTAATTTCCCCGCCCTATCTCGGGGATTGGGGTTTCAATTGACTAGTGCATATCGGGTCACAGATTGCTCCAAAACAAAACAAAGATGGCGCCGCGCTACAAAAAGTAAAAGTTGACGTCGGGTGGAAAATATGGCTTTTATCTTTTTTTAGATGGAAAGATTTTACCTTTACACAAGACTAACAAAACTTACATAGTTGAGTGGAATTTTCAAGCTGTTAGCGTTGTATAATGTGATATAACAAAGCAGGAAAACATTGTCACTACAATTGTCTCGAACATAAATTATGACAACATAATATTATTAATACGTAGTAGGAGGTTTCTCGTGAAATTTGGATAAACCAAGCACTCGTGAGTTTTTCAAAGACCTCAAATAGCACTCGTCCTTCCGACTCGTGCTATTTTGGTGCTCTTTGAAAAACTCACTCGTGCATGTTATATCCAAATTGCACTCGAAACCATCCTATTACCTATACTAATCACATTCAACAATTGTTAAGTATTACATTTATTTAACAGTTTACCTCATAATAAAGATTGGGACGATTGAAAGAAGCTTTCAATAAAACACAGTTTGATCTCAAGTTGAGAATTTTCTTCACATCATCGATGACACGTGTTGTGGCTGTAGCAGTTAGTCCGAGAATTGGAGAATTAGGAAATTGTCTTTTCAGAATTCCAAGAACTTTATAGTCAGGCCTGAAGTCATGCCCCCATTGGCTGGTACAGTGTACTTCATCAATTACAATACGAGACAGGCAGCCAGCTGAAAAAAGAAAGTCTAACGTCAGGTGACTGAGCATTGACCAGTAAAAAAGGACGGGAGGGGCACGGGTAGCAGACTTTTGTAATCGATTTCCAAAGCTCACGTTTTACCGAGACGCTGGTTAGTCTGAACGTCGTCGACGTACAGAAAACGGAACTATCTTTCAACACTCTTATTTTTCACGGTGCGATAATTCAAAATTTTTAGTCGCGTACTTAAGCTGGTACAAACTTAAGACTTAAGACTCAAGGTGTACTTAGTCTTTAGAATGAAGACTTACTGTAGTACATAAAGCACAGGGGCCGGTTGTATAAAACTTTTAATCACTTTTTTAATTAACTCTCAAATAGGCGCTTCTTATTGAATGACATTTCTACTTAACTATGATTAACTTTAATCACTTTTTTATACAACCAGCCCCAAGTTTCTGAATGGAAATCATTCAGTAAGCTGAAACTATAGGAGTTATAGATCAAGGAGTACAATTGGATATACAAACACTACAATCGACTCCAGTAATAGTCCCATTTCAAGGTATCGGTCCAATCATGTTAAATGCCAAGTCATGAGAGACTTAAGACCCATTAACACGGGCGATTTTGATGCGATTTTAGTTGTGATTTTCTTCTTTTGGATGATGTGAAGGAGTGGATAAGTTATAAATGTTCCAGGTTATGAAATCTGATAACAACATCATTAAGTAATCTACTCCTTCAGATCCCCCAAAAGGAGAAAATTGCAACTAAAATCGCAGCAAAAATCGCCCGTGTAAACGGGCCTTTACACATATTCCGAATAAATCATGCTTTTGAATAACCTGGGCTTGGGAACGTCACATAGTAAAAGCAAAACGTTAACATCAAAAAGTCGCTGGGGCTACAAAAATTGCTGTTGGATTTTTTCAGGCAGGCTAAATTGTACAAAAAGCAAAGTACAGGGGGTAGCCAATTTTACGCTATGTTACTTCGGTGTTTTTTTTTTCAGCCACGTCCAACTACATGCTTAACGCTCAACAAAGGCTTGTACAGTAAACTCATAAAAACAAGTCTACGAGTGATCCATAATATATCCCACCAAGTCTACGAGTGATGCTATTCAGAATATGATTTTTCTTATACAACTGTACCTGTGTAAGCCTTTTCAAGTTTAGCCATAAAACGTTTGCTCTTGGCAATCTTCTCAGGTGTGACATACAAAACTTTTAAGCCTGATTCTTTGGTTATCATTCTACTATGCACATTATTGACATGATCTTTAGAGCTGGCAGCATTCAGTAAGCAAGCGTCAATATTATATTCCTGCAGTGACATGAGCTGATCTTCCATCAGAGATACGAGAGGTGATATAACTAGTGTGAAACCTGATGATACTAAGGCCGGGAGTTGAAATGTGAGACTTTTACCTCCACCAGTCGGCATGATAAGAATACAGTCAATACCTATAAATTAATCAAATCAAAAGTTATTTTGAAATCTTGTCTAATAGACAACTTGCATGTTAGACCAATTTTTATCTAGGCAAAAAGTAAATTCCCGTAAAGAACTTATTAAAATTAGTAAAATTGCAAAATTTGGTTACGAAATGTTGTAAAGCTTGGGAAATATAGCCTTGCGAAGTTTGCATATTTTGTATATTTGTATTACGTGCGGAAATTCGTACCATTTTTGAGCCGAAAATGGTAACAATTTCCGCACGCAATACAAACATATACAAAATTTGCAAACTTTGCAAGGCTATAATTATTTTCCAAGATTTAGAACATTTCGCTACCAAATTATGCCATTTTACTCATTTTATTATGTTCTTTTTAGCTGTGGTGTTTGATTCCCTTCTCTTTACTTAGATTAAAATTTAGTTTAACATGCAAGCTGTCCATTGAAACAGGTTACAGTTATTCACTTGACGAGGTTTCGGTGGCCTATAACTACAGTTGTTTTGGCGAGGGGGTTCGGTGGCATAATCGTCAAGCAAGCTCCGTTCAATTCTCGTTCCGGAATCGGGGTATTCGTGTGAGAAAATCAACTCCTGTTTCCTCAGACAAAGAATGTTGCAGGGTGGGTTGGGATTAGCCCCCAACTGACTATTCTACCGTAGCTGTGCTCCGTGATCAGACATCAGTCATACGGCTCTTAAAAGCCTCATTCAGGTTAAGTACTATTTAAACCACGAGTAGGAGTGTTTTATCAGATATAAAACGCGAGGCGCAGCCGAGTGTTTTATGTCTGATAAAACACGACAACGAGTGTTTGAATAGCCTAAAATACGACTACAAAAGCATACTAATTAGGATGAACCATTATACAATCATACTAATTAGGATGAACAATTATATAATGCCACATGCTTTACGAGATATAAAGTCACTCCACGTGACAAATTATGGCTGACATGATTTGCCACAAGGTTTATGAATTATTAACGATTATTTTAAGCTGTGTTATTACTTATTCGCAATTCAGATTACAGTAGCTCTCGTGTGCAAGTGAGAATAATTAGCACACCCAACTTACTTGCTTTCTTCCTTACAATTAAGCCAGGAACGGATTTATAATCTACTGTATATAGCAGGCTAATTTATATACAAACGTTAGAAATCACGATAGTTTCAGAAGTATACAAATATCGCCTGATAAAAATATCGCTTGAGTGGCTTAAGCTGGAGTTACACGAGCAACAAAACTTATTGCTGCCACTTGCAACAAAATCTGATTTCAACACATGTTAATTGAAAATGTTTACACATAAATTACAAATCACAAGGCAACATGTGCCGATATTTCTACTTAACATGCGTTGAAATCAGATTTTGTTGCAAGTTGCAGCAATTTTGTTGCTCGTGTAACTCCACCTTTACTGCCCTTTACCGCATTATATTTCTATTAAGCCAGTCAAAATGCGCAGAAGTAAATATTACCGCGTTACATTTTATTGGAAAAGCCATGGGGAATCGAAGTTAGCATCTTTGTTGACCATATTTGCGAACCTTGAAGTTCGGACTGCGGACAATTTCATGCTTATGCATAAAAATCCTGTACGGAATTATCACATTAATCAGAGTAATAATCATCATTACATTGATCAGAGTAATAATATATTGTCAGTAATTGTTTTTAGACAACAAATACTTTAACAACATATCTCCCAAAAGATGTTCAAACTTTATTGCAAAGAAGCTGTAAGAAGAACGGTAAGACAAAATACGTCTTCCTCCTGTAGTTACATGTACAGTACCGTTCACGGGAAAGTTAACAGTCCCGTGCGGGACGGGATTCCCGTCCCTCGGGATGGGATTCCCGTCCCGTGGGACGGGATTCCCGTCCCCCCGCGGGACGGAAATCCCATTATTTTGGACGGAAATCCCATTCCGCGGGATTTCCATCCATTTTGTTACGTGGAACGGGAAAGCCGAAATAAGCCCGCTAAAGACATTTACACTTACAGTAGAAGATTTGTTTCGACAGTATGCTGCACATCTTTAATGAAAAATGTTCAAAAGCTGAAACCCTTCTTATATCATTTTTTCGGGATTTTTGGAGATTTGAAATGGATTTTCCGTTATTTGGATGTTTAGAGACTTTTTTGCCTTTTGGGACTTACGAGTTTTCACAAAATCTACGAGGATTTTTAGAGTAGAGTAATTCACCCCATTCAGGCTGTGTTCATGAGGCCCTGATGGTTCTGACCAGTGAGAATTAATACTTAGTTAATTAACTAGATTGGTGCGGCCCAATTACACATGCACGCCCGGGGCCGGACATATTTTATACAGTTCTGTAGTCTTTTCTGAGTAAAGTAATTTTTTCAGAAGACCTCTCTCTCTCTAATTCATTGAAAATTTCATGCCCACCACGCATTAATTTGATGAACAAAAATCAGTGTGAATCTGAGACACCTGACTTGTAACTATATTGTGACTGTATTGTCACAATCTAAGGTCTGCTCTTGGCACGATTAACTCTCTAATGATATGTCATTGGCAAGTTGTTCTCACTGATATAATTTCGACACTGTTTATTTGGGTTAAACACTGATTTATAATTACAGTAATATATAAAATAAAAAGAAATTTTATTGTCCAATGCGATTTTCCATTCTTACTAATGACTTATACTTGTCTCTAATCTGTTGCTTTGTAAATTCTGTTGCAGACGGGCATGACGTGAAAAAATTGCCGTTATTTAGAGCTGAGATGATTGATTTAACGGGCAAGTTCTCATCTCGTGGCAAATCGGCAACTGCTTCCTTGAAGTAACTCTCTTCATCTGCAGTCATTTTCCTTCGACTACTCGTTTTTGCAAATGATTTGCCTGGTGGTTGAAATGATGGTGGTATTGAACACGATGGCGATGATAAATTTGACTGGTTCGCATTCGTAGTGGAAGTTGACTTGTCTGGTGTATGTGGATGTTCCACTGGTTCGTCGGACTTTGGTTCGACGTTGGTATGGACTTGATTTTTTATAAAGTTATACGCGTTAATTGCATTCTTCAGTTCTGTCCTGAAGAGCATACTATGTTTCTGAAGTTGATGGTAAGTTCGTCATCGCATTAGCTAGATGCCCACTTTCTATGTTCGCATTGCTTTTGCGAGAAGCTGTGCGGTCACTACAGTCTTGCGAATAATTGTAGTTGTAAAATGGACATCTGAATTGGGACAAAGACATACAGCAATGTTGTTTACTCGCTGGGTTACGTTTTTGCAATATAAGCCTGACGTTGTGAGAAAGAAATAATTTTCGAGTTGTATTCCCTGTGATGAAGACGTTGGGAATTCAGGGCTTACCTGTAGATATCTGAGATAAAGATGGCCCATATCAAAGTCGGTGTGACTCCAAACTAATGGTGCTGGTCAATTGCTGGATGTTTTATGTTGCCAAGTGTGTGTTACCATTAGAGAATCCCCTTCACCGTTATCACGAATTTCTGCTCCACGGAATTCGTCCACGGTGAAGTTTGCAATGGCGACGGGTCGCTGCGCGTTCCTGAGTTGAAGTGATAAAATTAGGTAATCTCTGAATTCTATCAAAATATTGTCTGTGATAACAGAGTCGGCCGAAGGTTGAAGGAAATCATTGCGAACTCGCAAAGACTCGTCGCAGTCTAAAACCCTTTGATATGCTTCAGGTGCAATCAACAATTGTACTAGGGACCCTAAATAAGAACATAAATAATGAACGGTCCGTTCATTATTTATACCCGGGGTTGTTATCGAAGAGATATGGGTTGGCTAATCAAGTTTTTGACTACTTCATGGGTTGGGTAAAAACACTTTTGGCTGTCTGTCCATAAAGTCCATAAAATAAAGCCAAAATAACCATGCATTGGAAAATATGAAGAAAAATGTGTACAATAGTCAACACATTCTGTACCAAAATAGACCATCAGTGATTGAGGAAGGGCTCAGTCATTGGTCAGCAGGAACGTGATTGCTTTAGCACACTCAGTAAGTTTGAGTGTGAGGGCATGAGCTTTGAGAATTTAGGGACCGGTCATAAAGTAACTGCTAGGGTGGGCCGGAGTGATTTGGGATGGGCCATGGAAAATCTTTGGGCAGTTTGGATGGGCCGCCAATTATTTTTTTATGTCTACGGTTGGGCCACCAAACAAAAACCCATATCTACTTTCATCCAGGGGCGTAGGAAGCCAGGGGGCCTTGGCACCAACCATGGTGGCGCCTAGTGGGAGTCGTCCCCCCTAACTTTTACAAGCTTCCCTGCTTTCATCACTTATTATGATAAATATAATAGCAAATATGATTCTAAAATCAAACATAATACAAATCTAACAGGGCTGTACACTGCACAGAGGGCAGCAGGGCAACTGCCCCCCCCCCCACGCCCTAAAATTTAACTAATTTTATAATGTGATTATGCTTGTAACGGATAATTATGCAGTCAGGAAATAAAAATTTCATGCAAACAATAAGTGTCTATACAGTCGGCTATTTAGTAAATTGTCACTTGTCAATCCATACTCATCGAATTTTCACAACTTTATTGTGATCATATGAAGCAAAGTTCTGTCACTTGTTGTTTACACTTGCCAATGTTAACTGTTGAGTAACATACACACTATTCGAGGAACATGCATTACTGTACCAAAGAGTCAATCATATATTGAAGACCATGCACTGAATAGTAGAGAATGTTTTGAAGGTCATGAGTGAAGTATATAATTCAATTCCAACCCTGTGCACAGTTAATGATATACCACACTGTTCGGTTTAACTCAGCATATCCACACAAAAACAATTTGTGTTGTGGGAGAATATCTGTTTGAGTAGAAGGTATCACAAGTTTAGTTTTGTACATTGTCTGCCATTGATCTGATCCATCCATATAATATATAATTATTGTAGCTGTTAAGTTATTTTCCATACTGATGAATTTAGGTAAGATTGTCTTGCAAGTGGGTTGTTCTGACAAAATTATCCAGCCAATATCCAGTAGGTCAGTACATGTATTCATCATTCTTGTATTAATCTCTAAACAAAAACATTTATATTAGAAAGCAAAATGACAATGTAATGAGGAGGGAGGGTAGGGATTCTTTTATTAGCATTTGAAAATGGTTGTAACAATTTTGATTAATTAACTCTATTGTGTAAAACCAAAATGTATATAAAGTATAATTTTAACTGATGACATCTTTACCTTTGCTCTAACACTACATTTGATGACAACTTAGTTGGACTGTTGTTTTGAACAGAGTTACAGAAATACAGGACCAGGATTTAATTCAATATCTCCTGAGAACATTAGTTTCTTGTGATATTGTTAATTGGCAATATATGCCTGCAGCCAGAGTTTTGACTGTTTAAAATATTACACAATGATTGTTTTTATACTGTATAAATGTATATAATAAAATGTGGTATTTGGCTACTTACCAGATGAGGATAAGTTTCCATGTTGATAGATAACTTTGGAATAATATCACAAGTAGAATGGTGAAAACAAGACAGCCAATTCAAGATAAAATCAAGATATTTTTGAAGCCAAAATATGGCAAAGAATAACACGAGTACACGACTTACACGAGGCCAAACAACGCCCGTTCGCAGGTTAGGTGCGAGCACGATGTAAACAATTGATGTAAGCTAATCGCTGATTGGCTTAATTAGACAAGCTCGTCGCTGAATGGCTATGAGTATAAACGTTAATACTAATGTGCTTCGCAGATACAAAAAATAAAGATATACACCGGGCCCCGGCACTGTATTGATATATGTTCATACCTGCAAGTTTTTTTATTATAAAAGTGCATTTTCCTAATTTAGATTGGGTGGGTGGGTCATGAAATAAATTTGGTAAGATTGGATGGGCTTTGAAATTTTTATCTCCATCCTAAGATGGGTCACCAAACTTATTGGCAAAATTTGTGATTTACCTCCAGCCCACCCTAGCAGTTACTTTATGACCAGTCACTTAGGCAACTTGATTTCTATCACCATAATCCTGTGTGTTTAGTTATTATGAAGTACAGTACATGGATTGGGTAAACATTATTTTGACCAATGCTGAGGTTGGGTAAATAAAAAAATTACAGTGTTTTTCGTTTCTCTTCGGTACCAACCCGAGGTATAAATAATGAACGGTCCCTAAAAAATATTGAAACCGTACCACGTACAACTTCAATGCCATAAATTTGAGCATAATGTGTCTGATGTTACTCTGAGTGTATATCCACACCGGGCAGGCCAAAAAGTTACATAACATCAAAACACACACACAAAAAATTTGAGCATGTCAACAGCAGCGCCAGCAGCACCGCTGCCAGAAAATGTTTAACAAAATATCTTCGCAGGAAATCTTCTTACACCTTGTAGAAAATGTGTGTCATCTCATATACTGGAATGCCATATAATTTACTTATTGTCTAAAAATTGCAAAAGGTTTTTGCAAGTTGATATTGTCTTTGCTGAGATTGGAGTTAATCACAATGTGCGGCACCATACGTTCTCTGAAATCTACCACATGCAGGAAGTTTTATATTTGACTATGAAATTGGCTTATGACACGAAATTTTTATCTCTGGATTTGCTGCCAGGAAGAGAAATATATTTTCTAGGCCTGTCTCTGTATATTACATAAAGATACAGTTGACAGGAGTGACCTGTCTCCATCTCACGCTTCTAGCATTTTTAAAGATTGAGAACATTTTCCGTAACCTAACTACGGAGTTTCTATTTACAAGAAAAAATCCAGTTAACTGGTTAAGTTCGCAATTGTGGCAGTCAGTGGTCTGAACTTAGCCTGCGAACAGGCTCTCAAGTTGAATTGAGAGCCTGCACTGATGATATACAATTTTGAATATCTGCCCCGTAACGTTCGTCTTTCCAAATATGGAATGTCTATCCTTATATAGTGTTGCTTACAACTTTCGTGCAAACTAAATTTAGACCGTGCAAACTAAATTTAGACCGTACAGTTTATACTGTTTTTCGAAATATAAGATATTCAAGCAAAAGTTTAAATGTTTTAAATACTGTTTTCCCAAAACAGAACATTTCATGCTTTGAGATAAGAAGGTCAAGACCAATTTGATCAGTTAATGTGTTTTTTACTCATAGTGCTGTTTCAGCAGTTGACATATATAGAGCTCAGCGGAAACATATAAACCAATGAGAATTTCGCGTCACGATTTGAGACGCAGATATTCAAATTCATTAGTCATCGATGCAGGCCCTCAATTCAAGGCTTTCAGTCTGGTCTGAACTCGGAACAAAATTTCTCGAGATGTAGGGAAGCAGCAGGAAATTCAGTCGAGTTTAGTTTTACATTGACAAATCACAGCAAGATTCGACCAAGAATTGCTGCAGGCTTTCTTTTATATTTTAGGGACTGTTTACATGATGCCTCTGCCGGGACAAGATGAAATGCGGGATAATTTCGTATTAAAATAAGTCACGGTTCATAAGTCAGCAAAACTGCATTATTTTCCTAGTATAATAGTTTATAGACTTCCTGAACTGCGAGATCTTCTTGCCAACATTTCAGTCCCCTTAACCGACGTTTAAGCGTACTAACTTATTTCAATACATGCAGGGCCTAATTAGACGTGATAATTGGGGGGCATATTCATATATTCGTGTTCTGCCCGACGGATTTCTTTTGAAAGCCATTGTCTTTACGGTATGTGAACATGGATATATGAATATTCACCTCTAGTTACGGCCCTGAATATTACATGAAAATCATCCCGCCTTTCATGCCGATCTGGAAAACCGAGATCACGTAAACAGCCCCTTAGAGGACATGTTCGCAGGTTATCTAATACAGTTCAATATATTTCAACATCAAGCTTCGGCAATCAGCAATGGCTACTACGTACTGTATCGTCGTGTTAGGTTAGAAAAATGTTGCCGACCTGCAGTTATAGTTTGTGATGCAGATTCAGAGAAAATGAGGCACTACAAAGAGATGTTGGCAACCTCATTTGTAACCCGTTCAATATTTCGCGAAGTATTGACATTAGCGGAAAATCTGGCCTCAAAATTTTGAAACGCGCGTATATAGTATAAACTAGACGCAACTTACAACAAAAACATTTTGTTCTTAGGCAAAGCCAAATATTCCTTTATGTTAAAACAATCTTAGTTCTTGAAACGTTTTTGCTTTAAATTCCATGCAATATTTAGCTCAATTTCTAGCCTACCAATGCTTTCCTGGTTGAAAATTTGTTACGCAGTTCAACAACTGTCAATAATAAATCAGTATCTGTTACGGTATTCAAATCTTTTTGATATTATTGCATGGGTGGTCCACCCCGCTCCTCCCCGGCTGCCTCTAGTCCCCTCCTCCCCGAATGCCCTAGTGCCATCCTTCCCAGTTCCTCCTAGTCCTCTCCTCCCCGGTTGCCCAAGTGCCATTTTCCCCAGCTCCCCGTAGTCCCCTCCTCCGCAGCTGCCCTAGTGCCATATCCTCCCCAGCTCCCCGTAGTCTCCTCCTCCCCAGCTGCCCTAGTGCCATATCCTCCCCAGCTCCCCCTAGTCCCGAATTTTTTCGGAAGTTCTGGCCAGATCCAGTTCTGGCCACTCGAAACGTTGAGTTTCTGCTTATTTTTTAAGGTAGTAATATAACCACTCAGCACAGCATTTTCTAACCTGAGTATACACATTGAGCCATTATTTGATATTAACTTCATGAATATGATGTTTTAAACAGTATTTACTAGAATACATGTAAGAGTTTAGATTAGTTATTTAGACATGGGATTTAATTATGTAATGTAAATTATGGCGAATCTCCCACACAGAATTTACATTGACTGCACTTTGGATCAGCTCAGTATATATATATATATATATATATATATATATATATATATATATATATATATATATATATATATATATATATATATATATATATATATATATATATATATATATATATATATATATATATATATATATATACATGCCTGTATATTTTATTAATTTAGTTTTTTTGCAGGTACTGTAGCTGCAAAATAATTGCCGTTAGCCCTGTGTGGTCCAAACTTGCCAGCTTCGCTTTAATCTTGCAAATTGCGACAGAGGACCTTAAGCTGGCACAAAAGAAAGTTTTTTGAGTTATTATCAAAATTGAGTGTTCGCTAATTTGCTCAAACCCATTATTTGTAATAATATTCAATGAATGGAAATCAAGTAAGCTGACAACACGACTGTTCAAAGAAAATTTTCTCTAAAATTTTAAGTTTTTGATGGTATCATTTTATAAATTTACGTCTTGAGTATGACTCTTATTATTTACGTCTTCACCTTATTATTTACGTCGCTACCTAGGATCCCAAATCTGACAGACATGTAAATATTAGGCTGTACAGGATATAGTAATGCATCAGTCAGTTCTAGCATTGCCCATCCTCCCCCCTACCCCAGGCAAACCCCGGGCATTTGTAATCTTTTCTTTGCCCGGTGGCCAGGCATTGGAACTTGCAAATTGTCCCCGGGGCAAGGAATTGTTTACCGGTCAGGCATTTGTCTCAACCGGACGTTTCTCCAACATGTTAGTGGAGAATTTAAATTAAGCTGCCTTCATCCTTCCGGGCCACGGCAAATGGCAGGGTCCGAACTTCCTTGGCAAAATTTTCATCGAACGTTTTTGTTTCATACTTTCTTTCTTATGTTGAAAGAATATAAGCATACATTGCAGTTTTTAAAACAAATTATTTATTTACTCTTTGTTGCCTGATACGGTAAAATTTTTCTTTGCCTGGTGTACGTTTGGCGTATAAACGCAAAGCTTAAACTCTCTATTATATTAAAATGGTGTTGAAGCTCATGAATATTTAATAATTTGAATAATATCTTTGAATACGAGAATAAAAACGAGGATTGTTTATTTGCCATGTTTATTGTATAACAACTGAACAGATGCTCAAGCATGTTTTTGTTGTTCAAAAGCAGTGAGTGGGATGACTGCTGCAGCTTTTATACAAGGAAACTTACTGTCAAGAAAGTCCTAGGGACCGTCAACAAATAGATTTCGTCCCGCATTGCGGACTTGGGCCGCGATTGTTTTAAACCCCCTCCCGCCCTACCTCATCGCAGGCAAGTAAAAAACCCAAAGATAATTGAAATTATGGTCCAAAATATTGTGACCCAAAATATGAGTGTGAGCAGTCTACTATAGGACCTTTAGGCAAGAATACAGTGCACCTCTAACATTACAATCCAGGGCGCGAAATAACGTAAAGAGTTGTCCGCTCAAATTCTTACCTTGCCGGTCATTTTGACCGGTCACTTTCGGTAAAAGAACAAACTAATCTTCATTTTAATTACTGATTACAGTAAGGCTTTTTATATAGCCTGATAAAACAGCCGCCTATTCTTGGGAGGAACGAGCAATAACAGGCGGCTGTTTTATCAGGCTAGGTTTTTTATAATGCTATACTGGGAAAATAGTCACATTTTTAGGGGTATACTTTACTAGGCTTTGCTTTAAGCTGAATAATTTGACCGGCCAGATATTCGGTATGTCTAAGCTAAAATTGAGTTGGCCGGTCACCTTGACTGGCGACCCTCCAGCCGTTATTTCGCACCCTGCAATCAGCTTGTAATAAATAAAAACTACTTTCCGTATTGTTTAGCAGTTGTAAGCAATATAAAATTTAAATAAATACCCAAGATTAATTAAATAAATACCCAAGATAATTGAAATTATGGTCCAAAATATTGTCCAAAATATGACTGTGAGCAGTCTACTATAGGACCTTTAGGCAAGAATACAGCATATTGACTTCTAACATTACAATCGGCTTGTTCTTTAGCAGTTGTAAGCAACATAAAATTTAAATAAATACCCAATTTTTTGTCCACAAAATGCAATATTTATATCCTTGATTGAACGAAAGAAAGTTTGTGTCAAACTGCAAACTGCTGAAATGTCAACACAAAATATTCGGCCGCGATCAGTTATTCCAGCGGCAACACATATTAAAGGAATTAACCAGAATTGGTTCGGGCACAGGTTGTGTACTTCAAAATGTAAATATCAAACAAAGTATTGCTTTTGAGCTGTGTCCGCTTTTTGCCTTTTCAATATTATTTGAAATGTACTACATTTTCTTCCAATCTTCGTATTTCTAAAGTCAGTTTTCGTCCCAAATATTTTGTAATAGCGGATTCTAATCTACCCCCCATCGCAGCCCAAGTCCGCGATGTAGGACAAAATCTATTTGTTGACAGACCCTTAGGCCAATGAAAATTGATATCATGTTTCTCGTCTCCGCCCGCATGGGATTTATCTGCCGCACGAAAATTTTTCATTATTCATTATTTTTTAAAAATATGCTTAATGAGTACAAAACACCAAATTCATCTCCAGATCAAAGTCTTATTGCTGCATTCCGCAAGCGCAACTCAAATTGTATCTTTCTAAAGATATTACTCGCCAGAATGCCTCTATTTTTCATGTCAGCCCTGGTATGAAAAGAAATATACTGTAGTCTGTAGACTGTACTGTAGTGTAGGACGTATTAAATTAAATAATGTACGAGTCAATTCCAACTGCGATCATGCCCCCCCCCCCGGGAATTTGACTTTTCAAAAAAAATACGGTCGATGGTGCGGTCGAAACCCATTGTCTAATTCCCAATGGTGCGGGCAAAAACATAGTCAAATGCCCATATCTGCCTCGTACGTTTCCCATATAATTTTACATGAAGAGAACCAGCTAGATTTTAAATGTTTATTTAATTTTATGATCGGCTCAAAACTTTTAGTTTTGCAATTTTATATAAATTATAGTTTTGAAATGCCGCTTCTCTTTTAAAAAATATTCCATAACTGAGCCAGTGTGCCTCGGGGCCGAGCATTTGTCATGGGTGGGGGCATTGCCATGCTGTTCCTACCCGGCACAGGGCAATTGTTAACTTTAAAGAAAATAATTGCAAATGCCGGGGGGGGGATGGGAATCCTAGAATTGACTGATACACAAATTGTACAACCTTTAACCGACCCAATTCATGGAACACAACACAGATACAATTTATAACAGTACCTGACATGGTAACGTTCATACATTCTAACTGCAGCGGCCGGAATTCATCAATATGGAAAACTTTCCCTCTTAAATCCTCAATTTTTTCTGACCATTCAAAATTTCTCAGCGACCAATCCTTGCTCTTGCTTTGCAAAAATACTTTATTTTCATTCAGTTGTTCTTGTAAATACTCCCTTCGATCACCCAGCTCTTCTTGCCTCTTTAATAATTCTTCAATATCTTGCTGAATACGTTCAAGTTCATTGTCAATTTTGGCAATTTCAGAACGGACTTTCGAGTCTTCCTCGAAAGCCTCCATATTGTTTTCCTTCTAAACTTCATGTAAGGAAAGACCAAGACTATTATTGCATGCAAACTTTAGAATTCCTGGACAAATACTCTAAAATTCCTTACTTGATCCAAAATTCCTTCAATAAATTCATTCCTTTATTTCCCTGTTTTATTTACTTTTTTCTGTCAATAAGGTCAGGTCACAAATAATTATGAACATAACGATAAAATATCCAAAATTCATAGGGTCAAATGTGATTCAATTTAGGGAGTTGATTTTAAAAGCAGTGCTCATCGGATAAAATTTAGAACGTTTGCCAGTCTCATGAATGCGATTTCGTCCATTTTAATGATTATTGAGACATATATTTAGCACGTAAATTAATCTATGCCAAAAATATTTGTCCCTTCGCTGAATACATCCCTACAACTGTGCGTAATTCCTGTTTTTAAGGATAAATCCTCGAAAGTAAATGTTGCGCGATTAGTGAGTGTGTCACTCGAATTGCGTGGAAAACTATTGGCGGGAAAAAATAAAAAATTACGAGCTTTGGTTTTTGTTTGAAGCTTAAATTGCTGTTTTTTACTTCTTTGAAGAAGTATTTTGTGAACTATTTGTACGGAAATTCATTTATGAAACATAAAAGGTGAGTGTGTTGTGTTTTACGCTTAGCAAATAATATAAAAAGAGCGAAATTAAGCAGTTCTTTTTTGAAAAGCAAAAATTTTCAACCTGTTTTCGTAGAATACATATTTATTTTAAAACATTAAAGTCAGCTCATGACACGACTCAAAAATATATTGAATTGAATTCGCTTTTGTTGATAAATTCGTGCATAATGTTTTGAAATTTTTTGACAATATTTAAATTTTTATATTAAACCATACTGCAGTGACGCTTGATAAAAATGATAAGATTTTTAATTAATATACGACTTTAATAATTTATATGTTATTTATACGACTTGGGAACATTTAAATGTAAAAATGAACTCACTTTTTTAATAATATGTTATCCAAACGAAATTCATATATTACCAATTGAGGTCTTTTTCACTTTTTTTCGCAATATGTATTGTTTCATGCAAATCTGCCATTTTTAATAAACAATCCTCTCTGAGTGCTTTTTTCTACACTCGATATAAACACTAATTGTTTTATTAATATATGTTTCATTTCTCAATAAAATAGACAATACTGCCAAGGCGTCATACTCAAAATTAGTTGTGGGGTTGTTAATACCCCATGTTGTTCCACCCAAACAATTTGTCTCCTGTCAAGCCACTCAAGGGCGTAACCAACCCTAAGCAAGTAGGGGTGGGAAATGGCCCAAATGTCGAATACACATAATACTTGGGGGTTCCTGGGAATTTTCTGTTGTTAGGGCCTGACTGGTCTGAGGAATTGGCCCTGATGAAAAGTGTGTGGGGATAGGGGTCCTGACTCCTCATTCCGCCACGTAGCTACGTCCCTGCTTCCAATCCCCTGCAAGAGTCTACTTTGTATAAAATGAAAGCAAAGAAAACTTTGCTCTGAAGAGAATTTCGTTATTTCCATAACCAAATGTTGATTGTGTACCGGATATATCATGTTTGTAGAATATACATTTTTTGGAAGCAGGCAAGCAGCCATTCTTTGAATTGGAGTTAGGAATAGGCGTCTCGGGGACCGCCAACACCAAGCTCAAATTTAGTAGCCTGGTGACGAGAATGGATCCTAAAATCATATTACAACGGGTATACGGTTCTGCCAAATCTTGCCAGAACAGCTTTCGAATTTGATTCAATAGCTAATAGCCTTGTTTTCAAACTATTTTCGAGTTGAAAACCACTTTCTACAGGCTTAAAAGATAGTTAGCTCCCAGTCCACGAAATTAGAGTTGACTTGCAACTTCAAAATCCTTAACTCAAAATTTGTAGAGCACAAATTTGACATTAATTTGGAGCAAGCCCTTTAGACTATGGTAGTAGCGTCGAGTCATTGTTCCTAACCTCTGCAACTATTAAATATATATAAAATAAATTGTGTATGAACAGCCAGGAAATCACTCATCAGAGGCTAAATAGTAAACGTATTCTGCCAGAGGACTCATTGCAAACCTCCTGATTTTCGCATTTCCAGACCTGTCCTGGTGTTTTTAGCCAGAGTGTTATTAAATCTAGCATTCCAAAAAATCCTTCGGTGTGGCAACCTCGTGCTGAAAAACGAGGCGCTTGAAATTAATTGTCATCTATGGTCATAATTCAGCACATTTTCGACAAAAATTATCGAAATGGTGCAGACAGTACAGTGCAGTAAACGCAATCGGTGGCTTACAACTTTTGAGGTATTCAAGGAATATAAAAAAAAATTGCAAGTTGATCTTTAAAGAAAACAGAGTTGCTGTCGAATTTCAAGAGTTGTCGTCCATTTGACGGTTACTCGGCCACCTGGTTATAAGTGCCTGCCTGTCTTCCACTCCTTCCTAAGCGTCATATTTTCAATATGAAAGATGCTGTCTGAATGGGGGAAATGTTATTTTTATTATATTGATGAAATCTGGAATATTGTTGGGCTAGAGGTTTAGTGCATGAAGTGCGGGCCGAGTATTCTCCATTCTGAAACTCAAACTTGTTCCGAGAAACGGCAGACCAGACTAAAATGCATGTTTGTACTAATCCATGCTGTATTTCTGTATACTATATATATTTCCAGATGATATATATCTTAAAGCCAATTTCTCTTTTCATATCACATACAGGCATGGTTGGCACTAATAAAAATAAAATTGTGAAATATCTGCGAAGTATTAAAACAAGACGAACAAGCCTACGTCTTCAAAATAAAGTCAAGAAACCCTTGCCTCAGAATGTAGCTAAAGTCACGCAAAATCCTCTTGGCGTATTCAGTTATGTTCCAGATGAAATCTTGTTTTATATTTTCCACCGTATGCGACTATACGATCTTGCTTCACTCGCTTTAACTTCAAGAGCACTACGAGATAAGCTGATGAGTTTTCACTACAGCACTCAAGCATTGCCAGTCTTAAAACCTGTGGTGATAAATCCTGAAAGCTCAGATGAAACAGACAGAGAATCAGCATACCTCTCTCATTTTCACAACTTGGGTAAGCATACGGTATTGTAAATGACATATCTGATCATTCTCTGAAATATATTCAGTGGTGAATTACATTGAACTCAACCAGCCGCCGCCATTCTCCACCCCGCCGGCATATTTATACATCCAGATTTAAAATCAGTCAATCTTAAACTTTAAACATTATATTGCCAAATCATCCCATGCAAGTCTGTGAACAACCAGAACGTTTTCTTTCCTTCATTCTACCCATGCAGCTGTTCCAATAAAACCTCCATTATTTCTCTCTCTCCACCTGTGAAATATAGAGTTTGAAAATATCATACAACCCCCTAATCTTAAGCCCCTCTCATGTTAGCTTTTAGGGCACGTAATATAATACACCTCCAGGTAAGGTTACTGTCCCGCGTAAAAGGTGAATTACTATATATACAGTTTTGTTTAGATAGCGCCGTTTCTCAATTGACCTGTTGTAAAAATTTACATCTGAGGTAGGAGTAACGGTGCGTTTCACGTTCCCTGTAGACATCATGCTTGAGTCCATTTAAGGCTGAACTATTTGACTTGTTTATTGTCTGGAAATGCGCTTTAGAGTAAATTTCAAAGTTTTCGGGTCGAGTGGGAGAGGTCTTTTATGTTTTCGGTCTTAAGTAGTTAAATTACTTATGTTTCCTTGGGTATAATGCTCTGACTGTGGTTTTTTGTGTTGAAAATTATAATCACGAATTAAACTCTGGCATCGCATCAAAAAATGGTGATTACTCAAATTCCCACAAACTTCTTTGAAATGAGTTTCCAACCGTAGCTTACAGAGTCTGTTTGGTTGTGTAATGCAAAATAACGCGTAGTAGTGCGGAGTGTAAATGTTTCCAAACCACTTTCAGGAATATTTCTCAAGAGATTGACCTGTTTGTATTCAACAAGAGAGAGATTAAGAATCGTTGGAATTCTATTGGAAAAGGTAATTACTCCCAAACTTGGAAACCAGGTGCGTCAGGCAACAAAAGGTGGCCGAAGTGATCTAAAACATATCCTGACTTAAAACAAGAAAGTTGTTTGCTGTTGGGCCACCTTAGACTATGTGCACACGGTAACGTTTTCGAGCGTTTTCATTTGTGTTTTCACGCTAAAACGGATACAAACACTATCAATTTACGACAGAAGTTGTAGTTTATTTAATATATCCGAGATATTTTCCTTTGGGCTGTGCGAATACGTGTCAAAACGATTTTACGGACAAAAACGTTTTTGAAAACGCTGCAAAACGACGCCCGTGTGCACATAGCCTTAGTCTACTGTCATGATAAATTACATACCGCAGATTGATCAAATATTATATCAGACAATCATGTTGTTTTTCGCTACTTTAGTTGGCTTCACTAAATGAATGCAACATCAAACAAACATGCAACCATTAATTAACCAGCCAAATGTTTGAAAAGTCAATGCATGAGCCTAATGAGGTGTACAACACCCCTGGTGAAGTATACTAGAGAACTCCCAGAATCCAGGGAGGAACTCGTGTACTGCAACGTACAGCATAGTGATTTTACTTATTTACTTTATAATTTGTTAACTTTCGTCAGTTTATTTTGCCAAATATTACTTCAATTTTAACAGTTTAGTTTGATTTATTAACCTTTACGATATTGCAGCTAAAAGACACCCACCTGGCCATATGTGAACATTATGGCAGTGAGGTAGCTTACCGATGCTACGGCAATATGCTCCATGCTTTAATTGCGGGATGGGAAAACGACGAGAAGTGCAGGGCGTACTTGGCTGTCAAAGGTAAATGTAATGATTCGTGTGTTTAAAGTGTAGTATACAATGCATGCAGGTACATTTTTCAATACCACAATTAATACACCCTTTTAGAAAGTACGTTATGATAATGTAATATTTCAAATACGACTATGAGAACTGGACTAGATTTCAGCTCCGCGCGCAATTTGATCCAGTCCGAGACGAAGCAGAGGACTGGTTCAAAATGCGCGGTCTTGAAATCTAGTCCAGTCCGAATTGGAGGATTTGAAATGAAATCTCATGCAAGTAAATCACGACTTAAAGTGAGGTGAATTAATTTTGGTCCAGTCCAAGGACTGAATTAATTTTGATCCAGTCTTAGGACTGGATCAATGTACTTCATCAGGTATCCAGTATTATCATGTGAGCAAAATATGTTTGGCTAATTTACTCATGAATTATTAATGAGTTTGAGATTTTATATTCCAATCCAGATTAGAATCAGAATTTAGATTCCAGTTAATTAATTTCAATCATGAAACCGAGGCTCCATAAGCGTGCGAAAGCCATTCCTGATCGAGACAGACTAGTCATGCATGGAGTCCGTTTGGCATTTTGGCTGTTGGAATTGAATCACTGTCTAGTCTGTCTGATAATGAGGTTACCCAATTAATTTAACACAACATTATAAACTTACCCCCATAGTGCTATATGCCAAAATAGTAATCCTGACAAAATCCTTATAAGAACTGCGCTGAAAACAATTGAATGTCGTCCAATATCAACAAAACTTTACGTTACTATGAGGTATGTTTGTGCTGGCGTCATTACGAGATCTAATTGATGAAAAACATTGATGAACTATATCTCATTATTTCGTCCGCGGTGACCTATCTTAAAATTTTGCACGCCGAATTTTATTGCAAAAGTCATTCTCCATGCCGAAAATAAATGCCGAAGAAATGTTATTGAAACAACTCACATTTTTGGGTTTTAAAGAAATTGACATTAGAGAATATTTTTAAACTTTGCCTATTGTCAGACTATAATGGAGAATGTGCCATATATTGTCAGATTTATAATGTCACTTGTGAGCTGTTATGTGTCAACGTATTTCGACATATTATTCTGTAACTATAATTCAAACGTTGCGCTTCTCGTCATGTGCCGAATGCATTAAAAACAATATGAAAATCAGCTGAAATGCCTCATTATCTATTGTTTGTAATGCGTTTGACACATGAGAAGTGCGACGTTTGAAACAAGGCTTAGAATATTGCCTAATTTCTCAAGGTATGAACAACCGAATTAGAGTACTGGTTATAATATTAATAGTTTAAATTATACCCATGATTTCGTTTGTTCATATATAAGAACTAAGAAGTACTGAAAATAGTCATGTTTATGCACTAGTCAATCGAAGCCCAGCCCCCCCCCCCCCACCCCCGGGGATATACCGTGTTTTAACGGGACTTTGCGGGGGAAATACAGGCTTTTAACAAACGTCGCTTGTTTGCTACCCGGGGTTTTAACACTGACTTCAAACACTCATTAATAATTCGATTGGCAAATCATGTCAACTATAATATGTCACGTGCAGTGGCTTTAAACCTGATAAAACACTACTAATTAGCATTCTTTATATAAAGAATACTAATAAGGCAGCATCTATTGTTGTCGTGTTCTCATTAGTATTTTTTATATAAAGAATACTAATAAGGCGGTATATCTATTGAATTTGTATAGTCGTGTTTGAAGCCGTTTAATAAACTCGCAGGTCGTGTTTTATTAGGTCTAAAGCCACTCGCGCTGCGCGCTCGTGTCTTTAAACCTAATAAAACACTCCTGCTCGTTTATTAAACAGTACTTAAATAGTCGGGCATCATAGCCGGGGATTTAACGCCATTTTTAACGTGTGAAAATATCATTTGTTGTAAACGCATTGCCACGGACGTTTTATTGTTTTTCACTGAATTTTGCTTATATAATAAACAGGAAAATACATGGGTGCTTGGAAATACCACTTTATTTCTCGTGTTGAACATGATATCTCACTCGTTCGCTGCCCTCACTCGTAAGATATCATGTTCAACACTCGAAATAAATCTGGTATTTCCGCGCACCAATGTATTATTCTCTATAACTTTGGCGGAGTTTTAATAAAATTATTAATGTTAGGTTTTTTATCAAACTGCGGAAATTTGAAAAAAAAACACCCAAATGTTTAGGCCCAGTAACCCGGGGATTTTAACAATTGAACAAGATTTTTTAGCCGGAATTTTAACAACCGTGAAATGTTAAAATCCCCGCTTAGTCCCGGGGGTCGGGGGGTCGGGCTTTCGATTGACTAGTGCATTAATGTTATTGTGGTGTCTATAGAGTTCAGGAGGACCAGATTGGAAAAAGTTGTAACTTTAGCCTATATATGTTTGTCCCCAATAACTAAAGTGTTATTATTGTTATTATGTTCTCAGTAAAATGAAGCACGAAAGAAATTGGGATTTGAAGCATTTTAGAGTGAACTTCGTACGCACAAATCAATCCATGAGTGGTATCAACTGTATCGCATGACGTGATTCAGTCAATCTGAGTTGATGGCCAGCTGCAAGATCCAATGCTCAAAAAGTTATATCTTGCATTTTCGTTATATAGCCCTGCCATTACGTTTCAATAATTATCGTACTTTAGGTGCTTCACGTGTCGATGAGCGGTTGGATGAAGCGTTAAAGAGAGGCCCTGGATCTAAGCCTTGGTATGAAAAATATGTCAGAGTATTTTATAGAGAAATATTCCTGGACAAAGCTGATGATGGTGCTGAACTTGGTTTTTGGTTATGTCAAATGCTTTCGCCATTGCCCCTTGTATATCAAGCTAGAATGCTTTATATACTATACGGACCTGAAGACTCTAATGAAGGTATGAAATATATTTAATAAAATGCACAAAATAATAAAAATATCACAATATTAATATTATTTTCATCACCAAATATATGTCTGGTGCTTCAACAACAATTGGAAAAAAAGATTGCTAAGCACAAAATGTAGGAACTTTTATCTTCCTAGAGTCTAGAGATACTTTGTTATATCAAGGAATTCCTTTCTATATGTAGACAAAGTAGATGGACTAGCTAATATCTACTATCAGTCGAGCATTCGCTCACTTGAACGTCCTATAGGAAAATGCTCTAACGAATTTCCACATTGAGTTGAGAGAAGCAAAGTGCCAAATGACCCCCCCCCCCCCCCACCCTCTCCCATGGAAAACATTTTTTATAAATTGCATTACGTGTGAAGCATGGAATTATGATCATCTGAACCTTTCAGAACCAGACAGATGGAAATATGATACAACGTAAGATCTTACCCTCATCCAGCAATGCGACGTATATGTACTTTCCATAGTTTAATTGATACTGAGTCCAGTTTACTCAAAAACTGAAATGCACTTTGCTATGCTATGCTATGCTATGCTATATTTGTCTCAACTAAATATGGTCTCATCTAGAATTGATTTATTGGTATAAAATGACAACATGCCCAACGTTCTTTGGTGTTGATGATAAAGACCTTGAAGGAATCGCAAAAGCGTTGACAAATCTCTATAACAACAATGAAAAAGAATGGAGCCGTGATAATTTGATCAGTGTAATGGAAGAACTGATTAGTAAGTATTGAATAAGTATATTACAGTTGAATCTGATAAACAGAGAATGTTTGACCTGTTGCGCTCTTTAGAAAAAGAATGTTTGTCCACCCCTAGAGCTATACGGCATTTTGAATAATTTGTTAAGTAAGTATAACCGTGTATAATGCGTTGACAGTGCGTCTGAGAAAGGCGTTAATCAATTCAAAAATTTTGAAGAGTCATTGTCAACCACAATGCATCGTGCGCCCAAACCTGCTTGGCGGCCATTTTAATGGCGGAAGAATAGATATTTCGGTTTTCAATCCATTAAATATTACTTATACTTGCTCATTTTAACTTTTTCATACTAAAATTGCACCAAAGAAATGTTTATAATCGTCATTTGTTGCTATTTGTCACTTCCGAAATTTCGACATAACTAATTGTTGAAGGGACTTTAATAGAAATTTCGAGTGGAATTTTTATACATTTATTAGACTTGACCAGAAGTAGTTGCGGAAAATGCAAATATTGGCCTTCTGGCAGGAATCGAACCTGCGGCCATGCGCGGATCATGTGCTGCGCTCTAACTAACTGAGCTACAGAGAGATAGTTGTCGAGCTCTAACCAGAAGTACATGTATAAATACTACGGTAGCGACCACATTTATATATATGACGCGGAATGTGTGTTGTTATACCTATATTCTGGTTTCACAGTTCGAATGACAGCTAGTGAGTAGTGATCCCTTTGAAGTGATCAATTATTTTTTGTCAAAACATTTACTGTCGTCGTCGTCGTTGAGATTACTTTCGTTGATTATGTTGTTCTGACGATAAAATATAATTTAAAAGATCCATTCCTACCTTTCTGGACCAAAATCCTTTCCCAAATTTAATTTTTAAAAATGATGAAATGATTCATATGTTTTTATATTGTTTTTAATTTTATTTCTAAGTTCTTCCTGGAGGTTGGTGCCTGGAAAATATCGCAAAACTTTTGAAACTTTGTGGTGATGCAATATGTTGTGAGTTTTTGGGCAGTAAAGCGATAAATGGAAGAACACAGGAACTTGCCTTTATCGCATATTACATTGTTCAGGTAACAATCTTGTTAGATGCTTGCGATGTTACTCTGAGTGTGTATCCACACCGGACAGGTTTGAAAAATATGCCTGGCCACGGTAGCCAGTGTGGATATACACTTAGAGTAACATCACAAACATCATATTCACCTGAGTACATAACACCAACACAGAAAAATTATAATTTACGTGTTATGCTTTGCAACTCTCTCACACAAGGCCAGGTCAGGGATCGGGCATGTCGTTATGATATTGAAGTCTACTAGGACGTTTACCTGAATAAAAGCATTAATAGAATATTTTAGTGCTGTCAAAAAGCTTTAATAAATTTTTATAAATTTTAAGCCGGTTTTCAGGAATACATATTCATGCTGACGGATTCACGGTGCCCTGCGCCTGCGCGAAGGAACTCATGGTACTGTCCTTAAAAGTGCAGTAGTGTTATATTCATTTCATTGCTGATCTATAAAGGTTGTTGTCAAAATATTTCGAAAATTAAATTAAGCAACATTTGAACAAGCTGTAAAAACGTTTTCCGCATAATTTTTTTTATTACTGTATCGCTTTAACTTGCATAGAGTGTACAAGGTATAACTATGACGTAACCTTTGTAATTTTATCTGTGAATTGCACAACAAACGTCTCTTGGTATCCTGGGTATCCTAAATTGTTTCAGCATGTTTTGTAATCATGCTAAACCATCTTGACAAAATATGACAAAATTTTTAATGGTTTTTGTATTCTATTATAAGCTGCCGAACACTGACTGGTTCGAACTACCTAAAAAAGCTAAAAAAATATTTCAACAGCTGGAGAACATACTCATGAAGTCCTTATCTCAAAAGGCCAAGCCATCTTCAGACACACACCTGCATGTACAGCACTGCAGCAGCTTGCTCTCTTTTAAAATCTGCACATTACACATATAACACCTATTCGTCGAAGGCGAGGTGATTATTGGCTTATTGGGGAGTATTCCCCAATCCTAAGGCGAATAATTGTTTTACTATTCTTACACAAATCTTTTGTGGGACTGAATTCATTTTAATTTCGCTTATTTCTTTATCAGTAACTTCCACACAACGGCTAGCCGCCATTTTGCAAATTTGATTTTGTTATATTCACCTGTAAGTGAATATAACAGCTTCATACGTCAAATTTGACCAATCAACTTGTAGGAATTGTTATATTAACTTGTGCAAGAATACTAAACGTATATAAAAAGAATTTCACTGAGATATGATTATCTGCTATTGAAATGTTCAGGCACTGATGGAAGATAAATTGAATGGAGATGAAAACAAAGAAAAACTGGAATGGTTTGTCAGTTTAATTAAGAGAATTGTAAAAGTGATGCCATGTAAAAAACAGCGTACTATGTTGGTGAGCTCATTGTTTGATGTTTGGGAGGAAACTATACTTGGATTACACGAAGATGTTCACGCTGTATCAGGTAAGTCTTAGGCGTGCCGTTTACTTTTTTGGCTATATCATCGCCACATCAAATGTTATCCTGAAACTGTTACATTCGATGTTGTGACAAGTGAATGCGGCATCGTTTATCTGGGCCTTTGGAATTTTACAATATTTAATCAAATTCTGCTTTAATTTTGCTTTAGACTGGATGTTAAAAGAGATATACGATAGGGGAGTTTTCAAGAGGGAAGTCTGTTTCCCAGCAACTGGGCACCTGTAACAAACTTAAACGTTATCCTGAATCTTTTCCTACATCCAATTTCAATCCTAACACTACTATTAACGCGAACTTAGACTTCGAACTATCTTGCCACACCCTCTCGTTTATCGCTTTATCCATTATCATTGGTTTACAGATCAAAACCTTTAAAATTAAGTAAACAATCTGAAGTTGTCAAAACTTGAATCGATTTTAAAATTAATACACTGTATAAAATTGGACGCCAATTGAAAAAGATCGCCTGCAGTCAGAAACTGCGGTCCTCCATCAGCAAATTAGACATTGCAAGGATTCATGTCAGGGGCAAAGCCAGCCCTACACGAGCGGGGGGAGTGGGGAAGGATGCACAATCGGAGAATACACAGAAAAATTAGGGGCTCAGGCTATCCATGAGAATTGTCCCTGAGAAATGTTTCAATTTTGGAGGTCTGCGAAAAGGCTATTCCATGCATTTCGATGTTTTTTGATAATCCGAAACGCACAGTTTTGGTATAATCTTGAACTGTCTTTGTCAGTGTAGGTTGTGCCAATAAAATGAACAACCTGTTGATAGGGATGAAACCACCCGAAAATATATAAGGATAATTTCAACGTTTCGAGCAAAGGCCCTTTGTCTGAAAGGGCCTTCACTCGAAACGTCAAAATTCTCCTTATATATTTTCGAGTGGTTTCATCCCCACCAACGAAAGCTTGTACGCTTTTGGCGTATTTAATTTTTGTCATAGATGAAAGTATTACGCGGTTACGCCCGGAGTTGTGGAATAATCAATAGATGAAAGTATTACGCGGTTACGCCTCGCCCAGTGCCACGCAGTTGTGGAATAATTACAGAATTGGCCCCGAAGAAAAATGGGGGAGGTCCTGAACCACTCATCTACCCCCCTTTCCACCACCCTCGTGGCTGCGCCCATGATTCATGCATACATTATGCTGACATAACTAAATATCTGTTCAGTTCTTGCTAGAAAAGCAAGATAACGTTTTGTATATTTCTCATCAAATTTTCGTGCAAATTGAACCAACATTCAATTGAAAAATGGCGATTGAATTCTGCTCCCATGCAGACAAACTTGCTATACATACACTCACGCATAAGCGAAATGAAACACGTTTATTTTTAATAGATAACGATACAGAACTTATTGAAATTTACAACGCATCTGTTCATTATTTGGCTAAAGTAAGTGGTATGTTGCTGTTGGATAAAATTGATTAAGTGATGTCACGAAGCCATGCCTTGATCAAGTAAAGTTGTTGCATATTATGGTTTGCAACGAGATTACAGCAACTATTAACTCAACCATTCTTCGCAGACCTGCACAGGGCTGCAAAGTTTTATGGCCCTTTCTGCATGTAAGTTAAGATCGATGTTCTACTGTATCTTAAAAATAATCTGAAACGAGAAAACTGATGAATATGAATCCAGAGGGAATTTTAAAATTTTGCAGTATGGTAGTGAGATATAAATAAGTAATCAGGCAGCGCATGAAGAAATGCTTAAGGTTATTCAATTAATTAATTGGAACTTGTTTGAAAATGTTTTGCATTTTGAAGAACATTTTGTTTTTTATAATTGCGCAAATATTTTATTCCTGCGCAGTCAGACGCTCGTTTGTTTAAATTACATGCGATTCGAATGATAAAATTTGGTATATAGTGGCTGTAATCTTACATAATTTAATTTGTATTGGATTTGCAGTTATTTCCCGAATTTACTATTTTGTTTAACTACGCATTTCTTGAGTCAGATATATTATAATAAGCAACTAAATGTATTTATTCACGCAATTAATAATAATTAATGTTAATAAATTTAAATTAAATATAGGTTCATTTTGTAAATACAATTGTGATAACTTATCATTGTAAATTGTTCTGCAAGTAATTTCTCTATATTCTATAAGAGTCTAAATTGAATTTTATTTATTATTGAATGACATCTGAAAAATATTTAATGATTGTTCCTTAATATTATTGATATAACATTTGCAGTGATATGCTGTATGTACATTTTGAAGTGATAAATAAATGTATATTATATTTATATTACATTGCTGTTTGAAGATGTGCAGTTTTTCATTATAATAATGACATTGTAACACTATAGCACTTATTAAGAACGAAGTTGAAGAAGTGACATCAGCACAAGTACTTGGTATTGCTGTCAAATGTAAAGAAAGTTAGTTCCGGATTGAAACAAATCTGTAACTATATATTTGAAACATTCTTCACTCTCATGTTTGTGATGTTACTCTGCGTGTACATCCACACCGGGCAAACTGATAAGTTTGCCAGCTGACCACGGGGGTGATCGAACCCGCGACTTTGGGAATCGTGGTGATGTGTGAATCGAACCCGCGACCTTCGAAGCTCGGTTGGTAGAGCATTGGACTAGTATCCCAACGGTCGCGGATTCGATTCCCAACGTGGTCAGGCATTCTTTTCAGCTCGCCCAATGTGGATGCACACTCAGAGTAACATCACAATCATCATTTTCACCTGACTACATAACACGAACACACACACACACACAAAAGTCTTCACTCTATTCCTGAGTCACTCTGTATAGTATCCAGCAATCCCAGTGCTCGTATTGCTTTATACTGGTCTGGAATTTCCATCAAGGCATGGACAGCGAAAGTTAACTCAGAACGCCAAGCTTTCTTGGTCACTGAATGATAATCAACAAATTGAAAATTATCAAATTGTCTTCCAGGTAGTTTATCATCGTATTTATTCATAATACACCAAGGACCATCTCCAACACCAACCAAGATTATTGAGAGAGGATACCAACTGGCTGCAACTATTGCAGCACGTGTAGCCTACAATAAAATAAATGGTTAAATAAAAGAAAGCTGATCTCTCCCTTCCGCTGTCTTCCGACTGTCTTTTATACATTATAATTTTACATCCTCTTACACAGGCCTTTATACCTCATGAGAAGGATTCAACTTCTACAAGACCTGCAGAACCTTGCAATCGAGCTTACCCCATGATTTGCAAGCATAACATTCATCGTTTTTCAGCAATTTTGAACGCTGATTTAAGAACAAAAGCTAGTGGAAAAGATTACCCTTCAGGCTTAAAAATTCAAATTAATTTATAATAGGTCGTACAAGAGAATTTTACTGGTAAACTATAATGAATTTGAATGGTTGCAACGCTTTAAGGAAAAGGCAATAGACGGATTCGTCCGAAAACTGTATTTTAGATCAGTAGAAACGATTTGTATTTCATTGTTAAAAATTTTCACAGAATGTTTAAACGAACACAATAGCACTGAGTTTTCCAAGATTCCGCACGTTTTACATAAATACACGCTTCCGGAAAGTACGTCACTTTGGCTATAGAGCCTCGTTTTCGTGACTGAGAAGTGGACTTTAACTGATGTCAGATACACGAAAACGAGGCTCTATAGCCAAAGTGACGTACTTTCCGAAAGAGTGTATTAAGTGTGACCATTGAATTTGAAATTAATATAACTGGAATGATACGACCAACTGGAAATTTGAAGCCAAACTTGAAGGTCAGTCCCAGTCTTTTCAAGCACTGGAATAGCGCGGTCAGTTCGTCTACATCAATACGTATTATTTGAAAACCGGTTGAAAATTCACTAAAACGCATTTTAACCAGTACGTATAGTGTTCATTTTGAACAGCGACACAAAAGCTGTTCTCGGCTATGCAGGCTATATTGTACCTTACGGAAGTGTCACATTTTCAAGAACGCTTGTGAAATCTTGTAAACAAAAAGCGTCCAATTCTATCTTGTGCACATGGAATGGCGTTATACTTGCGCGTAGTTTTCTTAACTCAATTGTAAATATAAATGACCAGTTCCAAAAAGCAATGTAAAGATCTGTCCAACAGAACTTAAGCCATATTGGCTATATAGAAGCTTAATGAATGAGCTCATCAACATAGTACCCCGTTTTGCCGTTAATTGAATGCATAGCAGGACTCTCGTTTTTAAGGATTTTTATCTAAAAACCGGATTCGTGAACTGTTTTAGAGATTTGTTAGGAAATTGAATGTTTTAAAGATTTTTTTAAAAAATTAAAAGAATACACAACTTGAACTGCCAGCAGTAATGCACTAGTCAATTGAAACCCCGGCCCCGACCCCCGGGACAGGGCGGGGAATTAACGGGGGAATGGCCGTGGATTAACGCGGTTTTAATGCACCATTTCTCCCGGGGTACAGGGTAAATAACAAGTCAATTTATTAGCCGGGGCAATAGTCGGGACTTTAAAGCGCGGCTGATGTGAAAGTCAGTGGACCGGAACGAGTTTATCCTCGTAGCAACATGCAGAATCTTCGAAATCAGAGAATTGTTTCCTCAATTGAGTTTTTCTTAAAAAAAGGGGAATATACTTTCACTTTTTATATATTCCTGATGATGACTGCAAGATACTCGAAACGTAGATTATTCAGTTTCTTTTGATGCGGATCAAAGATTAAGATCAAGAATTGCCTTCATATGTTGTGAACATTTTATACTTCAACGATTTCACATTTCCCAAGTCATGAAAATTTGCAAAGTGCGGGGCCATAGGGGCGGTAACTTTAACAGTCAATATTCCCCCAGTAACGGAGAAATTACCAAACTTTAACATTGTCAAAATGTTAATTTCCCCGCCCTATCCCGGGGGTCGGGAGGCCGAGGTTTCAATTGACTAGTGCATAAAACTACTGAGTACCCTCCAAACATATAAAATCGCATTCGAATATTGGATCTAATTGCTTTTATTAATATAATACTACCATTATTTTGTGACTTGCGCAGTTATCTCGTTGAGTTAAATAACTATGTGACTTGGAGTCATGGAGAAAAATTCTCAGGGAATTTAATATAATGAGACATGTACTGTTTAAATATGCTGTAAAGTCCGTTCTGCGTATATATTCTGCGCATCAACACATTCCATCAGTGGGGGGAGCAACCTTTGGAATGTTGTTTAATATTTCGCCCCTTCCGAACTTTCTTGAATTGAATCTCTAGTCTGCATTCATTTACAAGCATAGCGAACCGCAACAGTGTTAAAAATTCATTATAATATATATATCTAATCGTATTTTACAACTGTAGCACTGAGTTCAAAATGTAAACAAAGCGTTTGTTTACATTGCGGACTTTACATCACCTTTAATAAACGAGCAGGAGTGTTTTATTAGGTTTAAACTACGAGCACGCAGCGCGAGTGGCTTTAGACCTAATAAAACACGACCTGCGAGTTTATTAAACGGCTTTAAGCACGACTACAAAATCAATAGATATACTGCCTTAAGCTTATTGGTATTCTTTATATATTAAAGAATACTAGTGAGGACACGACTACAATAGAAACTGTCTTATTAGTATTCTTTATATAATGAATACTAATTAGGAATGTTTTATCATGTTTAAAGTCACTGCACGTGACATACAATATTATGGTTGACATGATTGCCAATAAGCTTATGAATTATTAACGAGTGCTTGAAATAGTATTATAAAATAACATGTATATAACGCGTGCTCTGATTGGTCGAAACCTGTCTTTGGGTTAGGCCATCGAAACACGGAATTTTTTTAAGTGAAATTTTAAAACGGAAAGTTGTTATCTTATAAAACAATTACTTTATTGTTTCCGTGTTTGGATGGCCTGATCCAAACACTTGGGAATGTTGTTCAAGTTAAGAAAAGCGCGCAAAATCACTCGCCAAATTGTATATTACAGCTCAGTTCACTCGTGCATGTGAAAACAGCACGCTAGGCATGCTGTTCTTGATTAACAACTAAGCCTTATGATTCCTAACAAACTAACAAGACAATTCACTGTTGCGTATTGCGAGCGATTGGTATTACGCACGGGAAATTGATACCGCTTTCTCCGGCAAAAAATTAAAGGTTTCAATTTCCCATGCGTAATACAAAATGACTGAAAAACGGCAAACTTCGGATGGCTATATTATCCGCATTTTACAACATGTCGCAACGAAACTTTGGAATATTACTAAATTTGTGATGCTCTTTCAAGTTGTTATGACATTTTTGTTTAGACTTGTCTAGATCAAAATTTTGTTCATTATGGAATAGGTCCATTAACTCATCAGAATGGTTGTATTTATGTATGATAAACCACTCCTGCTCGTGTTTTAAATAGTATACTTAATTTTGGGAAAAGCAAAGCATATTGCGCTGACTAAACGACTAGTGTAGGCATTTCATAAATTTTCTAAATGTATCTCATAATATTAACTTTAATTGATAGACTAACCTGATCATGTTCGTCAGACACCTGACCGTCAGCAATGATAACCAGAATATGATACTCTCCTGTCATCTTCACAATCTCAATTGCTTTATTGATGATTGGCACGAAATTAGTTGGACCACTCATTACAATACGTCGTACAACTTCCTTGTAACATGATAAAACCTCTTGGAATCCATTACATGATGGCTTGTTCATTTTGCCTGGAATAGAAGAAAAAGTATAGTTAAAATAATGCTCATTGGAAAGAGGATTGACTAGAAATAGGCTTGCAAGATAGCCGCTATAGGTGGTGAAAATAATGTAAGATGGTGAAAATAATCACGACAAGAACCAGGCACTTAAAAAAATCTAAATATTAACCAGACCTTCGTCCGCCAAATCCTACAATCTTGCTCATAAGTCATAACTGGCTGAGGGTGTCATTCTACCGCTCTTAACAAATGTAGCATACCACTTATGATAAATTCCATGTTAAATCAGGTTATACAAAGGAAATTTCAAGCTCTTTGTTAACAAAATATACGTTCGATCAGAGTTTGAACTATGTTTCAACTTAAATGGAATACATGATAGTGTTTGAAATGCATTAAGAACAGCTAACCAATGTCGCGTGACTCCCAAATCTCATTCGTTCTCATCCTCGCTTGATTCGGGTTTGTAACGAGTAATTTTGAAAGGTTTCAAACATTTTTAAAAAGTTATTGTTTAGCACAAGTTCAAAAGTCTGCCTCTTTTCTTTTTCAACAAATATAATTTATATAAAACTTAGTTTATACATTAGAGAAGACTGAGAATTGAATCTAGATAAAATACAATAAAATCCTTTATCAGTTAATGTTTCTATTTAGGTTAGGGTAGATCAGGAACCTCTGCATTTACATCCCGATTAATTTCTTTATCCTATTGACTATTAGTATAATTACAAAGGTGATTATCGAAAATTGTGGCCGCTGATTGGTCAAGCGACCTCGGATTATTACGCGATAATCACCTAAGCGGTTTTTCCAAAATGGCGGCGAGTTCTTTTGCCAAAGTGACAGATAAAGAAATAAGTAATTTTAAAGAAAATGCTGTACCTAAGAGCACGAAAGAAGAGACAAAATTTGACTTAAAATTATTTCGAGGTAGGAAACTAAGTTGCAGAAATCTGCTTAACTTTATTTCGCATAAAACATCGTTTTATTTTAAATTGCCGTACAATTGTCTAGACATTTGTTTACGTTTGTAAAAAATATTTTCTACAGATTGGTTTCAACAACAGTCAGAATTCACAAATGAGTTTGAAGACATGAGTACTGACGAAATGAACCGAATTTTTATCAAAATTCTATACCTTTCTGTAAGAAAAAGTGATAGGAATTACTACAAAAAACATCCTTGATGGCGATACGAGCGCCTTCATTGCGCATACCGCTTTCTTTATGAATTTAATTAAACGATTTTCAAAAAATTGAGATGTGTTATATTATTTTTTTCAAATAATCACCTTTGTAATTATACTAAAACAATTATTCGCCTCAGGCTCGGTGAATATCGCTGAATAAAAACCTCGACTTCGTCTCGGTTTTTATTCAGCGATATTCACCTCGCCTTCGGCGAATAATTGTTAATTAACACCAAACCTGATAATGAGAATACATCTTTATCCTTAGTTATCGAGTCTCCAAATCCAAATGCAGGAATAAGATTATCGTCATCCAACGGTTCCAGGGTCTGACCTAGGATAGAAATTACTTTCTGATATGGATTATCTCGAAATAATCCTAAATGATGCATTGAACCGCGGCGACCATAACATTCGTCAACTTTCTCCGAAATAGCATGAAGTGATTTCCGGGAAAATGTTCTTCTCCCTTGCCATTCATTACTCGCAGTGAAGTCAATTCCAAGAATAAGTTGACATTTTTGCAGACCAGCTTTCCGTATTGCGCAAGAAATTTCTTTTAAGTTGAGAAATTCGTTGACGATAGCGTCGAACGTGACTGCACCAGTGGGCAACCTAGAAATATCCACTACTTTGCGTTCATATCTTGATATCTGATATTTTCTATACAGTCTCAGTGAAAACACCACGATTACAACTGTTATCAAAGATAGTATGTATGAATACAATGTTCTTGTGTCCAAGTCCATATGATATCGTAGGACCTTGAAAAAAATTTTTTTGGCTCAGTTAGTCAACGTTCACATGGGGTCGGATTTTAACGAACAGATGGATAAACCAACAAGGCGGTCATGATCGATCAAGGTCGGCCAGAAATCAAATGGTATAATATTGGAGATAGAACCACTCCAACGCTTTGAGCAGAGATCAAATACTTATAATATTTTAGTTGAGGAGCTTTTGTTATGATATGGATGTAAAACCGGACGTACTGTAAATACTACCAGCTGGACGTTTATTGTTGGCACAAATAAATGTTTGAATCTTTTTTAATCTTTTTGAATCTTTTGTCTAGAGGTATTCTTTAAAGCTATTTGTAATAAATATAAGTGATAAAATTAATAAAAGCGTCAAGCGTGTAAATACTGTTTCTAGTGTTGACAAATTGCAACTATTACGGGAGCTGAAATACTTAAAAAGTTATTGTATGAGGCGGAACAATATAATATCAGAATTATTCAGACAGAGGTCAGCGTTATATCACCGAAGCGAAGCTGAGGCAGGTAACTCTGACCGAGGTCTGAATAATTCCGATATCCTGCGTAAGCCGATTCAATAATTCTTTTATTATTCAGAATCTTTAAATTTTCAGAATCTTTGTCTTGAACTATTTTTTCAATTTGCTCAGTTAAAACCGAAGCAAAACGAGCAGAAGCAGCAGAAGCCACTGTCAAAACAAAATAATTTTACAAAATTTCCAATTTTTTCCCAATTGACGCAAAATACCGCTGCAAAAATACGCGGGCACCTACAGATACTGTACGAGTTAAGTTTGTCATGTTCACATGCTGATGCGAGATTTATTTGTCATGTTCGTGTCTGCACCGACATACGGAAAATTAACTGCTGGCTTCTAACCAATAAGAATACAAGAAAATAGTACAATGAATAATAAATAGAATAATTGTTGTTGCTTTTTGGCCGTTTTTGTTTTGTTGTGCTATATGCTGAAACAATTATTCACTACAGTCTCGGTGTATATATATAGTGCTAGGTTATTCTCCTCGGAGAATGATTGTTAACTATACACTACTAATGTAAAATTCAAAGGAGCACAAAAGTTATCAGCTCTCATCCCGCTGCACTGGTATTACACGCCAATATACGCCAGCAGTTGAAATAACGTGACAGATACCGGATATTGCGAACGAGCTGAGGTTGTTAACCAATCAGGTGGGATCAGGATAAAGTTTGAATATATAAAGAGTTGCATTATGTACACAAGAAGCAGGTTATTCGTGCAAACACCTGCAGCTGCTACGACTATCTAATATTTTCCTTGTAATAGTCGCAGTCTTATTATATCTGATTTAAAAATTATCTGCGAGCAGCCTACAGATAAAAACCTATAACAAAACATAAAATAATATTTCGTATTAACAGATTCTCCTGCAGTGCAACGTTTAAAGATATCGAATGTTATTAACATATTGCCAACAAAGAACATCTGATATAGAATGTGACATATATATATAATATCTATAAGACTCCGTCCACACTATCCGTTTTCGACGGTTGGAAAACGCATATTAGCTTTTGTATACACATTCGATAATCGTCAAACTATGACTATGATACGATGGAACACAGATACCGTCCCCACGAAACCGAAGTTCTTCGAAACGAATATGTAAGAAGAGAAATTTGAAAGGGGCGGCGTTTTGAATTGGTGTGGACAGCAAACAGCAAACGTACTTATGTTTCGATTAGTTGTTTGATTTCAGCTGAATGGCTTGTATATATAACTGAATTATTAAATGTGCTTTAGACTGAAAAAAAAACTTACAGTACACAAAAGCCACATGTATGCAAAATATAGTCTACACCATCCTGGGTTAATTTATTCGATTGCAATTGGGAAGTCACTACAACTACAAGCCTAATATACAAGTGATAATTTTTTATTCGACCTGTAGGAACAATTCGCAAGGATTTCCCCTAGGCTGAAGATATTTCCATGCAGCCTTTCTTCGAAGATGTGTCCATGATTAGCGACGAAATGAAAAAATACGCCGGCCAATTAGGATGTTTTGCAATGCAGTAGTGTAGACAGTCGAGAACGATCCGAAAACGCTTTTGTTGATGTAGTTATTTGTATCCGTTTTCGAAATAATAGCGGAAGAGAAAAGAATTAATTGATCGTATCCTAAATTAGCAAAACCTTTTACAAATGCAACCACAAGAAGATTAGTTCCTGTATTGTGAGATTCGTTGCAGAAATTTGGCTTCCAGCAATATGTAAACAGTTACGATTTAGACTCTGTGAAGAGTAGCAGACTGCAATATATGTGAAGGCAATTGATAAAGAGCAGTCTCTATAGCCAATCTACCGCAGGGTCTACTTCTCATGCAGCAATTGTATTACCGATCGTCAAATAACTTACCGCACAATGCGTTACTTTGTTGGTTACTTCGCTTTGATTGCTTGCCGCGGAATTGATTCTAGACAACTAAGCATAACAATGCCATCAACCGAGAGGTTGAATAAACTTGATAAAAATGCCGACGACCACGTGGGCATATACCATAAATATGATACTGAAGCTGGATTAAATTAAGCTCGCTATAAAATTCGTTGTTTAAAAGCTTAAAATGAAGACGATAACGGAATATTAAATTACAAGGAATGTTCAAGCCCAGCCGGTTACATTGTAATTTATTCCAATATACTTGAGTATCCAACAGGTAGTTTGCATGTGTGTCCACAACTTATAGGGTGGCTCACTTCATTTTTTAAACTTAAGATATAGGGAACGAAGAAGGGAGAATGGAATTGGGAAAGAAATGAGCGGGAATCGACGGAAATTGAGCGGAAATTCGATAGGGAATGAGAGGGGAATGTCCGAGGAATGAACTTATTGCATAATGACGTCACATGGCTTGATGCTGGCGAGGAATGCTGGTCTTAGTAGTTATCGTACTGGAAAATTTTGATAGTGGCCACTTTGAATTCTTTAATTTTCCCGGGCGATGACTACTAAGACCAGCATTCCACGCGGGCATCAAACCTTGTGACATCATTATGTATAAGGTCGACCATTACATGTGGTTGTACTTACACTTGGTTAGTCAATCATCACTGGACAATAATTTGTGCCGGTATATGTAATACTTGTCCTCAAAATTTGGGCTCATCCCCGAGCCGACGGCGCGAAGCGCCGTGCGAGGGTACTAATTCCCCCGGCTATTTACACCCGGAGAAACGAAAGCATTAGCGAAGTCTAAAGTTCATGAAATATCGCGGGCGTGGCTCACCAACGATGTTTCGGTGGGTGGTCATCCTCACTGATCTCAAAAATATGGCGGACTGTCATGAATTGCGGACGCTGATTGGTCCAATTTAAAGTTTGCATCATAACGACTGCATGACGACAGCGAAATAGCATAGTAAGCAAACATTTCCTGATTTTATTCTTGTGATTTGATGATTGATAAATTTCTTGCAAATATATTCCATTTTTTCTCGCATTTTTGCAAGATTTTGTAAATTTGAAAAGCTCTCTCAGAAAGAAACTGCGAAAGAATCGGCTAATAGAAGGGAGCCGACGTTAACGAAGGTAAGTTTATTTTAAATATTGATTTTATAATGGTTTAAAACCCGACCGTCGGGTTGCCAGATTGGCCTCTTGGAGGCCAAATAACTCGAATTTGGCTTTTTTTTTCTTGCTTGGCCTCGAAAAATAAATTTGGCCATTTGGTTTCTTTTTGGCCTCTTTTTATTTTCAAGAGCTATTTTTAATTTCACGTGTAATACTAAATTAATCATGAGAAACAGGCCAAAAAAATGTTTGGCTCCGAGCATGCCCTGAGACCTGGCAACCCTGCTTTTAATTACAAAATTATTAATTTCCCAACATATATATGTTAGGTATGTTATTATACGTAATAGAAGCCTTAATTTAAGGTAAAATTCAACCACAAACGCTTCGCAAAACGTTTTAAAGTCACTAGAGTTCTTTATAAAACTAAATATCTGCCTTTTAAAATGGCTTTATTGATAAACTCTGTGTTTGCAATAAAATGATTTCAAATTCTCGCTTGCAAATATGATCTTTTTTATTTAAAAAGTTGAATATCATAAAAAAGGGAATCAATATTAAAGATACACTAGTGAATTATATGCAGTCTTGTTTAGTTGTTTCATATACGATTATACACGAAGGCCGTCGGACTCAGGGTTGCCAGGTCTCAGGGCATGCTCGGAGCCAAACACTGTATAAAATGAGGCCAAATTTTACCAAAAGAGGCCAAACTACTAATTTTTCAAAAAGCCTAAATGCAACCTCGGCCCAGGGCCTTCCACGCCCTAATGAAGAAGGCCCTGGGGACGAGGTTGGTTAAAATGAAAGTATGAAACGAAATTGAGCTTTAGCCAGTTACGTAGGATTTCATTTATACAAAAATATTCGTGAGGCGGACGTCTGCGAAAACAGTACCAATTAAGCTTGATCCTATATATTATCATTGGCTATTTTTATACACTTACAATTGGCTGAATTTTGTGAACTGTGTTTGGACGAAACAAGCAGCTAAGTTATCCGCATAATGTAGGATGGTTGCTCCGAGAAGTGATACACAAAATTTTGTTTCGTTTTGGCCTGTTTCTCATGATTAATTTAGTATTACACGTGAAATTAAAAATAGCTCTTGAAAATAAAAACAGGCCAAAAAGAAGCCAAATGGCCAAATTTATTTTTCGAGGCCAAGCAAGAAAAAAAAAAAGCCAAATTCGAGTTATTTGGCCTCCAAGAGGCCAATCTGGCAACCATAATTAAAAGTGATATTTTTAGGCGATTTTTCATTTGTAAGCATATTCTTAAAAAATTATCGTGTTACCATGACAACTACTTTAGATACTTCAAGTTCGGAAAAAACAATGGTTTTGTCAGCAAGGCGAGGGTTTCTGCATGTATGTATTTTCTAGTATTCCTTATATTTACCGATTGCATGCAACTGGCATAATCATGCAAACACTGCCAATTACAATATATTCAGACCAAAATAATTCTCAATAATTTTTTATGTTCTCTTTCTTGTGACGATAACAGCAACAACAATATTTGGAAACTCGGTGACTATTATTTCGATATGTTTGCTCTGGTTTATGGAAACGTTAGTTCGGTAATGATTACGGGACGCATTCATCGGTCATTATATCATTATTAGAATGTTAGGGTTTAAGTAATCCAAGTGAGAATATATAATAGATATCTTATATACACTAGATAGCGCATCTATTTTAGTAAAATTGAAGCCAAGAATATTCCAGCGGTTACCACCATTTGAATAGATGGCGGCCATGTTGGTCGTTCCCACTTGCTAATAAACGCTTAAAAACAACAACAACTTCATCATTTGAATAGTTTAATAACGTATTTGTAATAGGGTTAACTTAATGTTTAAGTTTCCTGTTTGAGAGATAGAAAACATACGAATCTTTTCATTTCATGGGAACTACCTGAGACGCAATCACGGCTTCAATTTTTGAATTGCAGGATAATTAGATGCATTATCTAGTGTATATAAGATATCTATGGAATATATACATTTTTAGTATATATATATTATGTATATATAGGTAATCGGGTGTGCGGGTTACAACTATATATTCATGAACTTACGGTTACAGCTCAACAGCTGGCTTCTGAATCTCAGTTGGTTAGAGCGCTGCACTGGAATCGCCGTGCCGTAGGTTCAATTCCTACCAGAGGACCTTGGGCTGCATTTTTCGCAGTCGTTCCTGGTTAGGTCTTAAAATGTATATATTCTCACTTAGATTACTAACCCTAACATTCTAATATTAATTCCACCAAGCGAAGTGCAAGAAATCACATCATTCAAGTCCGCCATATCACAACCCGCACACCCGATTACCATATACATGAACTTACGGTTGCAGCTCAACAGCTGGCCTCTGTAGCTCAGTTGGTTAGAGCGCTGCACCGGAATCGCAGAGCTGTTGGTTCAATTCCTCCCAGAGGACCTTGTTCTGCATTTTTCGCAGTCGTTCCTGGTTAGGTTTTAAAATGAATATATTCTCACTTGGATTACTAACCCTAACATTCTAATATTAATTCCATCCCTATTATATCATTAGCCGTTTTTATACCAGATACGCATTATTTGTCTGGACACATATTATGCGCCTTCTGCATTATTCGTCAATTGAAAAGACTGTAAAAACGAGACGAATAATCCGACTATACTTATCAGTCGTCTTAATCCACTGATCTAATAGTAGACTGGATATAGCTTCTCTAGCTGTGAAAAGTGAAGCCAAATTATATATGCGAAAATCACTTCCGGGGACCACGGAGTGATACAAATTACTATAGAAATGTATGGCGAACAACGTGAACCAAGGTGAATTTTCCAGAATTTGAGATACTTTGCAAAGTTTTACCAAGCTGATCGCTACACCGTGGGTACAAGATGTTATATTAATGCTTTTAAAACGAAAATCATCCAGATTGCCCTAAAATATCGTCAGTTTTGTTCGTTCAAAGTTTTTCAAACGGGAATAATGCATGAGTCAATTCCTGGAGTAACCATCCCCCCCGGGACACCCCCGGGAATTTGCCCGATAGACAGTTCACGGGGGTCGGGAATTTGCCTTTCATGTGCACGGGGGCCGGGTATTAGAGGACCCCGGCGAATTGACAAATGGTTGACCAAAATCCCACGCACAAATTTTAAGGCAGCAAAACCTGGTTTCAGGCACGCATGTGGGCGCGCTGATCGTATTTTGCGCCCTCATGGTCAAGGTGGCGTGAAATTTATTGTAAGAATAAGCAAAAATTATACCCTGTGCCATGCAAATTTAAATACAACTATTAAAGGTTTATGTTTTATAATATTCTATTGCAGATTAATACTATAATGTTATTAAATGACTATGACTATATGCCATTAAAAGTTTAATTAACTTTTACAGTCGATTTCAAGGGGTGGGTCATTTTCCACTCTCAACTTGCCCGAGGGCCGTGCATTAGTCTTCAAGTTGTGTCCCGGCACCCGGGCATTTACACTATCATAACCAATCAAATCAAATACCCGGGTGTGTTCCCGGGGGGGGAGGTGGTTACTCCTGGAATTGACTCATGCATAATATTTTATCGCCACAGTGGTATGACAACACAATTTCTAGCTTGCTTTCCAATTGACCATTTGCGTAATAGACTAAATTTTGATCTAAACAAGTCTAGACAAAAATTTCATCACAGCTTGAAAGAGCATCACAAAATTAGTAATATTCCAAAGTTTCGTTGCGAAATGTTGTAAAATGTGGAAAATATAGCGTTGCGAAGTTTGCAATTTTCAGTCATTTTAGATTACAAACGGGAAATTGACAGCCTTAAAGGGTTTGGGGTTTGACAGCCTCAAATGGTCAATTACGGAGGCAGAATATGATCGAGCAAACTTTTAAAGGGAAGTAAGTAGTTCATTTATCATTTATGTTTAACCTTGATCGACCAGAAGGTTCAAAACTTTCAATTATCCATCTTAATAAGCCTTTTAACAAAATATATAACAGTAATCAGTACATGTCTTTAAGTACTTTTAGTTCTTGTTTTTATTTGTTATTCTGTTAAACTGGAAGACCATCTTAATAAAGCTTTCTGTAGAGTGAATCGACTTTTATATTGCAGTTGAATTTTGAACTTTCAGTTGCAGAGTGTATATTGTTAAGTTTTTTTAGTACAGACACTCCAGAGGCTGAGAGTATTGTTCATTAATTTTGATCATTCATTTATATATATATATATATATATATATATATATATATATATATATATATATATATATATATATATATATATATATATATATATGTATATATATATATATATAAATATATATATATAGAGGATATTTCACGGTGGCACGGAAATATGACTTTTATTTTCGAGTGGTGAAAACAATATTTTACGAACGAGCGCAGCGAGTGAGTAAAAATTGTTTTCAACACGAGAAAATAAAAGTCATATTTCCAAAGCCACCGTGAAATGTTCTTTTTATTATATGGATAAAAGTTGAAGCAAAAACAACAAAACGTATGACTTTATTAGTTTATTCAAGTTTTGTTTTTTGTTTTGTAGCTCACCGTATGGCAACAATGTTTATGTCTCTCCGCTTGCTAATCGAGGCAAAATAGTCGCTGAAGATCGCCAAATAGGACTAATTAGTCTTCCTTTTTGTGTTTTCATTTTCTTCAGAAAACCTTGCCAAATCAGCGTCGAAAACATCAACAAAATGTCGAGAAGTTGTCATATTGTATATTCAAAACAGAAACGGAAAATGGCGGGAATTAGCGTGGGTCCCGCGCGAGACGTTCCCGCGTAAGATATGATTTCATATTTCACTATAGTGAAATACGGAAAATATCAGTGGCGTATTTTACGGTATTTTACTCATATCCATATAATAAACTATAATATCCACCACAGTGGATCTCACGCTGCATTGCGAAATCATGAATTTGAGTGAAATACCGTAAAAAAACACATTGTCACGTGTTACGAATGCTGTTCTTTTATAGGACAATTTGAATTTGAGGTATAATATATTTTATTGCTTTTAGTTTACAGTTAACTATGTAGTTTTTTGCTGAATCGTGCACCATAATTTATTTCAATACATCAAAAATAATCCTGCCTCACAACTTGTCCTGGCAAAGTAGGATCATATAAATGTGTTCAGCCCCTTATTCAGCGAATCCTGCATGCTGCCTGGCTTTGATCCCTTAGGGGCGAGGCAGCAATTTCTTTGCGATAGTAACTCCTAGTATATTTTATATATAGACAGTTAGGCTCTCTGGCTCTGTTGTCGGTTAGTTTGATCTCATCATGTTATGTCACCATGTCGTGCTACGGCATGTAAAGTTAGCCTAGTTTATACTTACGCCTAATTTAATAAGGGTTTGGGCCGGTCATGTCATGTCATGTCATCTCATGTCATGTTATGTTAATATGTTATGCTATATAAAATTACATTAGGTCGCCCTACATCGTCCATGCACAGTTATATAAACTGTCCACAGTTGCTAATGGTGAGCAGACACTGTAGATGCTATCTCTGATGCTATATGTACTTGTCGGGGCAATTTTTGGCATTTTTTGCAAGTAAACATGTAAATGGCGTTATGTTTTTCGGTTACATTTGTTTTGTCTTTATGATTAGTAATTAAACTTGGATCTAACCAACATGCAAACTGAGATCCAAGTTTACTATAATCATAAAGACAAAACAAATGTAACCGAAAAACATAACGCTATTTACATGTTTACTTGCAAAAATTGCGCCGACAAGTACATATAGCATCTGTTGTCCTGCTCACCATTAGCAACTGTGGACAGTTATAACTGTGGACGATGTAGGGCGACCGAATGTAATTTTAAATAACATAACGCAACGCAACGCAACCCCAAACCCTTATTAAATTAGGTCTAAGACATAAACTTTACATGCCGTAGCACGACATGGTGATATAACATGATTAGATCAAACTAAGGGGCCATTCACAAAGAATGTCGAGCCGAGGGGGAGGGAGGGGGATTTGGAAAATCAGGACAAACTCGGTCATGGGGGGGGGGGTTCAGCAATCCGGATGTCCGAAATTTTAAAAAATTCAAAAACAAATTTCTTTTTCCTCTATTTTGAACTCTTGGCATTTTGAACATTTTATAATATTATCTAATTCTTTCCTTCAATACATTTATAGTTATAAAAAAGTTCTAAAAGTAAACTTGACATATACAAGGTTGCGTGAGTTTTAGCGAGGCATGGTGGATGTCCCGGGGGGGGGTCACTAATTCGGACAATGCCGGACAAGGGGCGGAGAGGGGGGGGTCTGAAAATCCATCATTTGGCCGGACATCCTTTGTGAATGGCCCCTAACACAACAGAGCCAGAGAGCTTAAGTGTCTATATATAAAATATATTATAAATCAAATTCAAATTGTCCTATAAAAGAATAGCATTTGTACTACGTGACAATGTGTTTTTTAACGGTATTTCACTCAAATTCATGATTTCGCAATGCAGTGTGAGATCCACTGTAGTGGATATTATAGTATCTCACGCTCACACACGACGAAAGGATACCATGCACGCTCTTAAAGAACATGGCATTCGCGAGCTGTTGTTTGTAATTTCGTACAGGTGCGTACATGCAGATTTATTGATTTACTGTAACCAAAAATTTTTAAGACGTACGTTACCTTCAATAATCCAAAGAATACATGCTCAAATATTTTAAAGAGAAAACATCAAAACACAGGTATACATAAGAAATTAAAAATTGTATTCGCTTTATAGTTAATTAATATTCAGCAAGTTTTAAAGTTAATTTATTCTGAACTTATTATAGTGCTGTCTTTTACCTTCGGTATAATATATCATTTATAGACCCTTGGGGGATTCGCCGAAACATACCCTCAGTGATGATATTTCAAATATTAAATAAATATCACTTCGGGTAATATTTCGCCGAATCCCTCTCGCTTCGGGTCTATAAATGATAAATAAACTATATGCTAAAGAAAACCTTAACAATTTAAAATAATAGATAATCAGTCTGTAAGCGTCAGTGCATAGTTTTAAATGTTTCTTTATTGGATTGCGAGGCTTCCGAATGTGTGATTAATATATCTCCAATGTTCATCGCGGAGAATTGACATTATCGACATTATCTTACGTGCATGGGATAATAGCGTGAGGTGGTTGGAAATACGGCTGCTTTTTCTGGACGCATGTTGGAACACAATGAAAGTACTAAACATTACGTAGTCCACTGTGAAGTTGTCCTTCACGGAGGCCATGATCTGACCATCATTGACACAATCACTAAGTCTGCAAGAGAACTTTCAATAAAATCGCCAAGTTTTAATTAATTAACGTTACAAATGAACATTGTACGCGTTATCCATGTACGCGTTTTCCATGTACGCGTTTTCCATGTACGCGTTTTCCATGTACGCGTTTTCCATGTACGCGTTTTCCATGTACGCGTTTTCCATGTACGCGTTTTCCATGTACGCGTTTTCCATGTACGCGTTTTCCATGTACGCGTTTTCCATGTACGCGTTTTCCATGTACGCGTTTTCCATGTACGCGTTTTCCATGTACGCGATTTCCATGTACGCGTTTTCCATGTACGCGTGTACGTGTACGCGTGTACGTGCACGCGTTTTCCAGACAACCGATATGCACACCAAATAGCTAAAATTGCTTAAGTGGTTACCAATATTTGAAAAACATAGAAAAATATTGAAGTTAAATGTCATTGAAAATTGAAAATTCGCGTCGCGTTGCCAAATCGCGTTCGGTCTGTATGGACCTTAAACCGGGCATTTCTTGGTGGGTATGGGGGCATGCGGTTGCCCCCTCTCGATTTTTACAATTTTTGTGTCTTTGAAATGGCATTTCCCGCATTTTGGGAGTAATTTTGAGCAAATGTAGTTATAAAGATGTTTTTTATGGCGTATTAACAACATATTGACGGCAAGATACTTCAATGCACCTAATATCGATTGGAAAGATTATGCTCCAGTAAAGGCTTCTGTTCATTCTGATAGATTGCTCGAAATTATAAACGAACATGGACTTAACCAAATGGTTAAAGAGCCAACAAGGAGTCAGGGAGAAACACACAATATACTAGACATGATCTTTACGAATAACGAAAACATTATCAACAACGTCAAAGTACTCCCGGGAATTAGCGACCATGATATTGTTTATTTCCAGGTTAATTTAAACTGTAAAAAGAAAAGGCATGTGAAGCGAAAAATATTCATCCGGAAGCGGGCAGACAAAGAACTAATACAGCAAAAGCTACGTGAGTTGGCTAATAACTTTGAGTGTTCAGTGAAGCAGGAGTCCCTTGATACTAAGTGGGATGCGTTTCAACAAGGTATTCAAAACATAATGAATTCTTGCATACCATGCAAATACACATCATCTCGTTATAATCTGCCCTGGTTTAATCGTGCACTTAGGAGACAAACCCGAATCAAACAAAAGTTATATAACAAAGCTAAAAAGTCGGGAAAAGAAATTGCCTGGTCTAAGTTTAAGACGGCTAAGAAACAACTGAGTAAGAACCTGAAAAGAGCTAGGGATACATATTTGTCTGGTTATTTAACTGATACTATGCAAGAAAATCCTAAGGCCTTTTGGTCCTATATTAAGAGATTACGACAAGACAATCCGGGCGTTGAAGATTTTAAAATGGATAATGAACTCATTAGCGATGCCGGTTTAAAGTCTGAGGTACTTAGTAAACAATTTGCTAGTGTTTTCACGACAGAAAATGTCGAGAATATACCAACTCCAGGAAGTAACTTCACGCCTGCCATTGGTAATATTGTGATCACGGTGAAAGGAGTCGAGAAACAACTAGCATCCTTAGATGCAAAAAAAGCAAGTGGACCGGATGGAATTCCACCATGGTTTCTAAAAGAAAAAGCAAGTCAAATAGCACCGATTCTGACAGATATCTACCAGGAATCAATTAGTAGCGGTAGCTTACCTGGCAAATGGAAAGAAGCCAATGTATGTGCGGTATTTAAAA